>VXAK01017353.1:4090-23463 GCA_013399435.1 Arenaria interpres | reverse complement strand
GGGAGGTGTCCCTGCCCAGGGCAGGGGCGTTGGAACTCGATGATCTTCAAGGTCCCCTCCAACTCTAACCATTCTGTGATTCTACAAGGGAAGTTTGGATTCACTAGGAGGACAGCGCAGCACTGGAGCAGATCCATTTCCCTGGGGAGACAGTGAAATCTCCATCCTTGGGGCTTTTCAAGACTCACATGGATAAAGCCATGGCTGACCTGATCTAGCGCTGGCAAGAGTCCCAAGTGACACGGGCGGTTAGACCAGATGATCTCCAAAGGTCCCTTCTGACCAATATTTTTACGCCTCTGTGAACTGAAAGTAAAACAAGAAGTCAGGAGTGCTTCAAGAGCAGCTCAGTCATGGCAGAGTGAATTAAGTGACATCATCAAATTATTGCTTGGCTGATGTCGCTGACATTTGAGGTGAAGTAGTTCTAGTCAAATTGCATAATTCAGAATCTTCAGCGACGGTTTCAGTTAAGAGTCCTCATAATGTAAGGTACATGGATTTTAAATCACATTACCCTTTAAACTATAGAGATGTAAATTGCTGTGGATTACTGGTGGATAACTTACATCCTAGATGTCCGGGCCAAATTTCTTTTCTATGTGAACTGTGCTACTTCTCTGTTTTATCAAGTTGGCACTTTTTCCTAGAGCTAAATTCATTTTTAAATAAAAGCACCAAACAGACAAAAAACATTATCTCCCTCTAAAAACAAGGCTTCCCAAAGAAATTCTCCAAAAGTGAGCAGAAAGGAAAAAAGCAGCCAAGGGGAAAAAAAAAAAAAGGGGGGGGGGAAACACTGATTAATGAGATTGGTTTGTTCTGGGGTGTGATCAAACAGGCCAGCACCACAGTCAATGATAAAAGAAGGCAAAGTGCTGCGCAGACTGTTATATTCATCTGCTTAAAATTCACATGGTCTGAGTGCTAGAATAATTTGCTCCACACCATCTGGCAGACAGAAGAAGTAGGAATATGCAGTGGGGGGAGGGCACGAGGAAATTTTTCTGCATTTCTATAAGCGTGTAGAAATACCCTGTTGGAGGTTGCACCTCAAATCCCGTGGGACAGCTCAATACCTTAAAGTGCACAAGTGAAAACAATCCGACAAATGCTGATTTTTAAAAAGATGTTAGAAACAAACTTAGTACGTTAGTACAATCCCACTCTTTGTGCTTTATAGTCGGAACCAGAATTTATTAACAAGGCATGAAATGCGACGCAGTGAGTCAGTGCAAGTGTTACTGACTGGAGAGTATGAACTGTACAACATCATCCATGGCCAAAGCCCAGAGGGTGACTGTTGTAGCTCTCAGCTAAACCTCGTAGCCTCACTCACAAGGTCAGGTTTTAAAAACTTCTGGTGGCAACGGTGAAAACCTCCAGCGTTGGTCAAAAAGGGAGATGCCACAGAAGCAAATATTCCTAGAAGATTCAAGCTGCTGCGGGAGAGGGATACGTAGAATGAACTTGAATACCTCAAGGCAATGGACCTGTTGGAGCGGGTCCAGAGGAGGGGCACAAAGATGCTCTGAGGGCTGGAGCACACCTCCTAGGAATACAGGCTGAGAGTTGGGGTTGATCAGCCTGGAGAAGAGAAGGCTCCGGGGAGACCTTAGAGCCCCTTCCAGTCCCTAAAGAGGCTACAGGAGAGATGGGGAAGGACTCTTGATCAGGGAGTGGAGCCATAGGACAAGGAGGAACAGTTTTAAACTGAAAGAGGGGAGATTTAGATGAGATCTCAGGAAGAAATTCTTTCCTGTGAGGGTGGTGAGACACTGGCCCAGGTTGCCCAGAGAAGCTGTGGCGGCCCCATCCCTGGAGGGGGGGGAGGCCAGGCTGGATGGGGCTTTGAGCAACCTGGTCTGGTGATGCTGTCACATCACAGTGCCTGAGAAAGGGTTAACCCTCGTCAACATCTCAGTCCACATCTCAGTTGCTCTGCCACCGTCTGGGATGACCAGAGCGTTTCAGCTTCTCCAGACTGTTGCAAAGGATATTTAATTACAGTAATACTGCTGCCCCGGTGCTATTACAGCCTTGCCAGGCAGTCCTAAAGGCTGAGAAAGCATTCTCCTCCTAAGCTTCTGTTGTTAAGTGGCTGCTAATGTTTCCAAAAATGTGACCTTTAGAGCTGGAATTTATTGTGCTTGCATTCTGCCCAAAACTAATTTAATTAGGAAGCTCAAAGAAAACCTGTTTACCAAGTTTGGAGTAAGCTGGGTGGCAAAGAATTATTTTTCAATTCCTAAAATAATTCTTCGAACGCAGGAGAAAATTGTACGAGAATAGAATTTTTTTCTGTTGTTTTTTTTTTTTTTTCCCCTGCCCACTTTAGGCATGGCACATGGCCCAACCAAAGAATAATCTCCTTGAAGGCAGCCTCTTTTCAGATTTCTCTGATGGCAATTTCCCCACCTCGGCGGCCGTTACTGTCTCAGCTCAGCGTCTGCATCTTTCCTCTTGCTAGAGCCATGAGGACAGCAAGTGGTGGCCAAATAGCATTCCTACAGTGAGTAGAGCTGTACCGATACAGGAGGTGGGCATGTAGACAGCAGGAGCACTGTCGCCTTCAAAGGAGGGGAAGGAGGAGGGCACAAAGTTGAACTCCCCAATTTTAGCACTACTAGCACGGAGCTTTGATCTTTGGAACTATTTATAATACGTGTACCAAAGATGGAAGTATTTTGCAGTTAAAATAATTGAACAACCAACACGCAGCAGGACTCGAGGCCTGGTTTTGGAATACTCATAAAAGGGCATTTTTAAGGACAGAAGATGTATTTGTCTGTCCATTTAACATAGACACACCAGGTAAATACAGTCACGCTATTCACAGTTTACCAGTAGATTTGGCAGCGTTTCACGCTATTCAAGTGTGTCACCCAGTTTCTTTCCAACAAAGTCCCCCAAAATTAAATATCGCTTTCTCTTTCCTCATCATTATTAGCAAATTTACTATCTTTAGCTAGTTACAAGCTTGTAGCATTGCTGGGATTTCTGTCATTCTAACGATGTAAAATGACCATTCACTGCCATGGATTTTTTCCTTGTCTTTTGCGTCTTTTATCAATTTGCTGAACTTGTGACATTCAGTCTGTTTGTATTACCACGTCCCATTTGTGTTGACTCCCAATGTAATTTATTATACAGGCAACTAGCGTGTTTGATTGCTAATTGTGAAATTTATTGTCTCACTGAATCAAGATGGCATTTAGCTAAACAATTCCTTGATGGGAAGCTCATTTCTTCGGTCCAGTCCTGAAATACACACCTGTATTTAGAAGGCCAGGAGTAAATTTTAAAGAAAACTGCATTTATATCGGCCCAAGTATTACAAATATTTTATCCAAGACTAAATATAAGACAAATCTGTCTGTTCTGCACATCCTGTTGCATCAGAATGCTACAGTTAGGCAAATAAATCTATAGGTGAAAATATTTAATTGCATGTTAAATACAGTTTGCATTATTCTAAGCGTAAAATACAAAACTAAGTATTAAGACTCATTAGTGGTATGTGATAATTAAAGTCTATATGTAACTGAGGATTTCTTATCTGCGAGTTTACTGTGGAGAGCTCATTGGATTTCTAAAACAAATCATCGGGGGCTGGACAAATGATATTTACACTCTTTTAATTATCCAGTGAGATTAGTGTTTGCGGTCTGCGTAAGTAGGTCACAAACATAGCAATGAAAATTAATTGTGCTACAGAACAGCAATGATTCATATGTTTTCTAGTCATAATTCCGGTAGTATTTTAAAGATAAGCCTCCTTAAATAATTTATTTTTAAGAAGATGTATTAACAACATTAAAAGGATACTTAAGAAACAGAACAAAACACCACTCTCAGTGGAAGTAATTTCTCTCTGCGTTTATCCAGTTTCACTCTGAGGCACAACGACTTCCATTTTCAGAGATAGGCAGAGTCGGTGCTCCCATCACACGTGCTGTCCCTCAAAAATGTATGCCCTCAACTGATTCTTCTTTTTCCACCTCTAGCGAACGGGAAAGGATAGTATATCACCGAGTAAAGGTCCTGAGCCTGTTTCTCAAATCAGCTGTGATGCCCATTTCAATAGAAATACGCTGGACTTGACCACATTTATGTCCGTGCGTGTGTAATTCTTTTTCCCTCTGCTTCAGAGTTCATTATTTTGCGATGTTCTCGCCCTCGGATGCTTCAAAGCTCTGCAAATGTCAGCAGAGCCTCCTGCCACATGCTGTAGCTGCTGATTCTTGGCGATTTATTTTTTTCATTGCCCCCTTCTCCCCCCTTGCTAAACCCAAAATCCCACCCTTTTAAAGAATTACCAACCTCCGCGGGTTTATTCTTTCATTACACTCATTCGTTTTAGTTATTACATTAGTTCCATTTCCACAGCCGTGGTTCCACTGGTGTATCAGCATTTCCCACTTCAGTTGTTTTCAGTGCATTAAAAATTAGTTGTAAATATTGTTTCATGATCAAATTTGGCATAACTTGCTTTACAGGTCAAGCAAACACATTTTCCTTTCACAGATTAAAAGCAAAAGCTGTTTGATCGCACTCGAGCCCTTTCATTAGTTAAAAAAAAAAACATTTAGATTTATTAATTTGGAAACACTGTGCCAAGTTCTGCTGTTATTTATACCACTGTTAATCCAGAGTAAACTGAGTAATTCAGTAGATTAGTCTGAATTTATACCTGTTTTTGTAAAAACAGTCAAAAATTGGCCACTTTTAGCTTAAATAAATAGTGAGTATGGGGGAAAAAAAATGGGGAAAGAAAAGAAAGAGACTGATGAGAAGAGAAATTTGCCCGCACATTGAATGGTCCAAACAAGTTGGTGTATAATGCTTTGTTGCTGCAACACTTGCCCCAGGAAGGAAGATGACTGGGAATGCAATTCCCACTGGTGGTTCTGTATTTCCAGCTCAGCTGGGAATTTAATCTATTTGTGTCTTAATTATCGAATAGCAAAAGGAAACTAGTGTCTCAAGGAGCAAGGCTGCTTTTCCTGAGTAAACATGGGCCTCTTTCGCATATGGAAGCAGTGGTTTGCATAGAAAGAGAGATGCTACACTACTTCCAGTTGCAAACCATTTAGGTCACCAGAAAAGCTGGAAGATAAGTATTCTGAGACCTGCTAACCTCTCCTAGCATTAAAAGCGTTTTACAAGATCAAGACCTGCCATGGAGATATCTTCTCAAACATATCTACTGCTCAAGAACGCAAGGCTTTAACAGCTACAATGACGTTTTAGTTTTCTTTGATCCAGGTTGTGCGTCTTGAAGTGAAGATTTCTGAATAAAGTGGATCAAACGCATCGTGTGGGAATAGCTCCTCCGTAGGTTTTTAGTGTTGCAAACACTGAAGAGCTGTTCCCAGGGAGGTGTCAGTCCATTGCACACTACTCAGAGGATTTCAGGATTCTGCAGCTGTATAAATCCTTTAATTAAAATCCCTCTGTGCACGTTTGAAGGTGAGCTATGGTGCTCTTGAGGCAGGTAGGGTGGTTAACTGCTCTTTCCATCTCCTACTCAAAACCCCACCAGCTTTGCCAAGTGACAGTAGCCACCTCTGAGCTGCAGTTCTTGGCTCCTTTTTGAATTCCTGGGTAGTCATATATCTGCCTGACAAGGATAGACCTGCTGCCTTCTGTTTGATGGCTGTGCCACTGATGGATTCCTTCTCCAAAATCCAGCAAGGAAACCCTTCCAACCCAAATGAAGATCAATTGCACCGCACCCGAAGTTTTGATAAATACTTTTGATCATCCAATAATGACTAATTGCTTCAGGAGAGCACAGTAATTCTGATGACACTCATTTATCAAACAAGGGAGAAGAGAAACTTGGACCTTTATAGCAAAGTCAGCCGTCCCACTTTAGCAACTATATTTTATTTTATACAGTGTAGGTCAGCAGAGAGAGCCTCTCCTACCCTGTTCAAATAAATAGGTAAACTTCTCTGAAGCCTAAGAGTGAGCACAATGTGAATGTTAGTGCAAACGATGCTCCTTGTCTACACAGTCTGTCTTTACCCAGTTCATTTGATGTCCGAAGGAGATTATCAATAGACACTAATAAGAAATGGCCAAAGCACATTCTAAATTATAGAAACTGTTTCCACATCTGCAAATGGTGACCTTCTCAGGCTTTTCGCTGCCTTCTGAAACCCACCCGGCTAAAATAATGAGGAACATTTTGTGTTATGCCCACGGGAAGATGAATCCCCATGTGTGGAATGCAGAGCCGGTAGCTGCACTCCTCTCAGATGCTGAAATCATAGAATGGTTTGGGTTGGAAGGGACCTTAACGATCATCGAGTTCCAACCCCCCTGCCAAGGGCAGGGACACCTCCCACCAGACCAGGTTGCTCAAAGCCCCATCCAGCCTGGCCTTGAACACCTCCAGGGATGCAGCAGCCACAGCTTCTCTGGGCAACCTCTTCCAGTGTCTCACCACCCTCACAGGAAAGAATTTCTTCCTAAAATCTAATATAAATCTCCCCTCTTTCAGTTTAAAACCGTTACCCCTCGTCCTATGGCTCCCCTCCCTGATCAAGAGTCCCTCCCCATCTCTCCTGTAGCCTCTTTAGGGACTGGAAGGGGCTATAAGGTCTCTCTGGAGCCTTCTCTTCTCCAGGCTGAACAACCCCAACTCTCCCAGCCGGTCCTCACAGGAGAGGTGCTCCAGCCCCTCTGATCATCTTTGTGGTCCTCCTCTGGACCCGTTCCAACAGGTTCATGTCCTTCTTATGTTGGGGGCCCCAGAGCTGGACACAGTACTGCAGGTGGGGTCTCACCCGAGCAGAGCAGAGGGGCAGAATCACCTCCCTTGCCCTGCTGGCCACGCTGCTTTTGATGCAGCCCAGGATGCGGTTGGCTTTCTGGGCTGGCAGCATACATTACTGGCTCATGTTGAACTTCTCGTCCACCAACACCCCCAAGTCTTTCTCCTCAGGGCTACTCTCAATCCATTCTGCCATGTCTCAGGTATGGGCCCTCTCTCCAGCTGTCCCTGACTTTGGGGGACAGGGCCAAAGTGAAGCCAGAGTTCTCCTGGCCTTCTGATGGAAACATGGGACCCACCTGCTCTTCCAGCTGGTTTTGCCACACGATGCTGGTTACCCTTCAGCTGCAGTATCCGGGCTGACTTGTGGGTGGAAGTCCTGCAGAAGGAAAAGGGAGCCACAGAGGCAAGTTTCTGAAACACTGAAAATCCAAAAACCAAGGATGTTACTGAGATCCAAATATGGTGTCTGTCTTGAGTCCTCTTCCAGTGAGACATGGTAATTGTCCTTCTGTCCTCTCCCAAGGTGTCAGTGAACCAAAGGGAGTGAGTATCCAGGGCACTCTGTGGACTGTGGAAAAACATCTGGTACAACTCTTCTCTCCCTTAAATGCACACAGTGGTGGCTGAAGGTAATACATCAGTCCATAAGCTACTGCTTTATCTCGTGCTGTAGATTCCTGTTTCATACCAAGCTCTAGCCCCGGGAGCTAAGAAGAAAATGTGCCACTTATTCTGTCATATCCATGCAAAATTATAACATTTCAAATAGTAATGCATTGCAGACAGTGGGGTGATGATCTTTTAGTTACCACAGAAAAACTGAGCAGGACTGGAGGATCAAAACCCTTGGGCATAAGAAGGAATCGGTGATTGTCTCTTCGGTCAGCTCATGGTTGAATTTCATGCTGTCTCCTCGCACATCTCTGTGTAGCTTCTACTCAGGAAGCGGCTTAGCTGATACCTACAAGATTTCATGCTTTACGCAGGCACGGGTAAAATGCTGTCAATTTTAGGGTGATAGCCATAAAGGCTGGAACCCTCAGAGACAAACCTACTTCGCTTTGAAGGGCAGAAAAAAATTGCACTTGACCTCCTCCTTTGTGTAGAAACTGCCTCTGGAGCCAGCTGGCCATGGCATCCAGTGCTCCATCTTCATCTCAGCAGTTTCTGTGGAGGTCTGAGCTGCCACCTGCACTTAGAAAACCTAAGTGGGATTTAAGGTGCTGTGGATTGTTGTCACCCTGGAGGTCAAATGCCTGGAAGAGAGGAGCATCTATAGCAAGGATGCTTTGGAGGTGTGCGCATACATCACATGCAGCGCTGTCTTTGTTACATCTTGGTAATCTATTGGCCACTTTTGCTTTAAGCAGTAGCTGATGTGAATTTAACTTGTCCCACGAGAGTTCTCAAATGGAGCTCTATATACATAGGTATATAACTCACTTGTTATCATTAGCGCCAGGGAGCATACTGATGAATACATTCAGATTCCGAGACTTGGGTTTTACTTGCTAAGGTCGCTGGTTATTATTCTGGCAAATCTTCATGGCATTAAGACTACTGCTCCTCGGAGAGCAATCTATAAAAGCCCCAACGTCATCCTTGTTAAGACGGTGTCGATCCTATAGGAAGTAGAGCGGGAAACAACGAAGGGAAAAAAAAATGCATGCATGACTATTCCTGTTATTAATTCCTATATAATTCCCACCTTAATGACAGATAAGTAAATAGATACTACTGATTGACCTAGTAGGCCGACAGCTCTAATGGATTCTTGGTAGAATGGCAATAGCCTCATCTGCTGGCTCAGAGCAACCGTGGGGCTGAGTGGCTGTTGCCTTCTTTGCCACCCGTGTTCTCTGGACAGAGAGAGGTGTTACACACCTGGTTCTTTCTTTCTTAGTTTGGCCAACGTAGTGATTCCTGATAAGCCAGAGAGCAAGGCTAAAGAAAACTGGTAAAGATTTGGGGGATCTAGAACATCTCTCTCATGAGGAAAGGCTGAGGGACTTGCATCCTTTTAGTCTGGAGAAGAGAAGGCTGAGGGGGGATCTGATCAACACCTATAAATACTTAAAGGGTGGGTGTCAGGAGGATGGGGCCAGTCTTTTTTCAGTGGTGCCCAGTGACAGGACAAGAGGCAACAAGCACAAACTGGAACATAAGAACCTCCATCTAAACATGAAGAGGAACTTCTTTCCTGTGAGGGTGGCAGAGCCCTGGCAGAGGCTGCCCAGAGAGGTGATGGAGTCTCCTTCTCTGGAGACATGCCAAACCCCGCCGGGACACGTTCCTGTGGGACCTGCTCTGGGTGGACCTGCTCTGGCAGGGGGTTGGACTAGATGATCTCCAGAGGGCCCTTCCAACCCCAAATCATTCTGTGATTCTGTGAAGGTTTGGTGAGAACACAGCGGGCTGTTTCTTTCTTAGGCTCCCCTTGCTTGTTGACGCCAGTTTTACCTTGGAAATCAACAGCTTTTACATACCGATGGCTACTGCACGCTTAAGTGATTACTTCAATATGTAGGATCAAGACCATCCAGATCCTTGGATATAAACAAATATCCTTGGTTTATGACAAATGAAATGATAATGAAAAGCATTGTCCCTATGTCGTGGTTTAACCCTGGCCAGCGACTGACCACCAACTAAGCTGCTCGCTCATTCCCTCAATCCCCCAGCAATGGGATGGAGGAAGGATTGGAAAGGTAAAAGTGAAAAAGAAACTCATGAGTTGAGATAAAACCAGTTCAATAATTTAAAAGATATAATAATTTTTTAAAAGTAAGGAAAAGAAGAAAAAAATAAATTAACAAAGAGGGAGTAAAATAAAACTGAGAAAGACAAGTGATGGAAATGAAAACCATTGCCCACCACCAACCAACCAGCTGGTGGGAACTGACTTCGCTGAAGCAGAAGATGACAATGATGCTGTTTCTTTCTTTTTGCTTTGCTTTTGGTTTTTTGCTTGTTTAAGTGCTGCATTTGTGTGACAGAGAAGCAGAAATGGAGTTGGCTGCACCCTACTTCTTTAAAGTGCCAACCTTTTCATCACTAGCATCATGGCAGTTTGCTCCTGTTCTGCGACAGCTCTTGTCCTGTTGGAGTAGCAGCTATAGCTGTGACAAGCCTGTGCTAAAACGACCAGCAGATAACAGTGGAAGGAGCTTATCAGAGAAGGAGAGGGGTTTCTGAGCCGGTCAGGCTGCTAAGTCTGACTCCAAACAGCTTAAGTCTGTGCCAAGGTATTACACCAGGAAGACCATGGTTCAGTACAAACCACTGAAGAGCTATTTATATCTCCCTCCTCCTAAGGGAAAGGACAACATATGGACTGTGAGACACCGTACCTTATGTTCTCAGTCTGTGAGGTGGTTTGCTTAGCTTTCTGGAGCTGTAAAACATCTCACTTGTTCTAGTTTTTGCATTGTTCTTCTCAGTCCAGCCTTCTAAAGATGCCAGGCTCTTCCATGGCCACCTGATTCTGGGATTCAGCACCCAAATCCCTTTCCTCCTCTGGAGGCACATCCTCTTCATTTTCATAGTCTGTTTTGATTTAAAAACATAAAAACAACTTCAAAAAAACTCCAAAAGAATCTTTTTTAACCTACATTTACTCTTTGTATTAATATTCATATGGTTCGTGGACTATAGCTCGTGCTTCGTGATTTCTGTGGTTTCTGGGTGTGCTTGCTTCTGGGGTTTAAAAGACTCCACAACTCCCTATTTTTAATTTTCAGGCTTCAGCAGTCAGGTTGTTGGGTAATACCCATTCTGTTGAACACCACTTCCTCCAGGTGACAGCTCTGCCTGCTGTCTATGACTATTTTTCTATGGTTTGGCTCTCGGATGGATGGAAGAAAAGGCTGCGGAGGCGAATCTGCGAGGCGTCCTCCTATGCCAAGCTCTGCCTTTTCCTCATAGGACAGAGCTAAAGAGAGGTAAACAGGAACCCTGGCTCTTGATCCTCCAGGGGAATTGCTGCACTCTGGATGACATCTCTTCAAGGGCCGTGCATCCTCTCACTCATCGCTTTCTACCTGTTCTGCAGCTACTCCTACTCCTGCCTTCACATCTTTTCTTTGTTTTTTAAACTCGTAGTAGATCAGGAAGGAAAAAGTCTTTGTAACCTACGTCTGCCTCAGTTCCTTCTTCTGTAAATGCAAACTGCAAAACTGAGCGCTACTTCAAAGCTAAATTATAGAATAGGCTAGAATAGGCTGCTGCAGTTGGAAAGGACCTACAATGATCATCTGGTCCAACTGCCTGAGCACTTCAGGGCTGACCAAGTGGAAGCATGTGGTTAAGGGCATTGTCCTTAAATGTATTTTAAACACTGATAGACTTGGGGCATCGACCACCTCTCTAGAAAGCCTGGTCCAGTGTTAGACCACCCTCTCGGAAAAGAAATGGTTCCTCAAGTCCATCCTGAACCTCCCCTGGCACAGCTTTGAACCGTTCCCATGTGTCTTAACCCTGGATACCAGGGAGAAGAGATCAGTACCTGTAAGTTTAAGTAATTCATACAGAGTGATTTATCGCTATCAACATGAAAAGGGGAAACTGGGTGCCAGTGCCACATACTCTACGATGTCATTAAAATTACGTTTCTATTCTCTTGTTAATTGTTGTGCTTATTCAGACAGGACCTGTAGTAGAGGAACACCTCTATTACCCTGACCAGTGTACAAGTGCATCATGAAAAGAGAGTCCAAGCCTTTCCAGATCTGCTGCTCACAGCTGGTTGAAGCAAGGAGTAAAGAATGATGCTGCTTTGTCCTCCCTGTCACCAACTCCTATTCCTTTCTTCCTTCCCCTTCTTCTGCCCTTCCTACAGCTCTTGATATATGTTACTGTTACTATAGTTATTCAAAAGACCAATTCTTAAGCTTCCTTTGACCCAGTTGTTATGGTAGGATGTCCATGCATCTACTTACCAAGGGGCTCAATCTGAAGGATGCAAATATTTCTTTTGAGCGAGACCCTGCCTGGATGGCATCAGAGGCAGCTGAGGCAAAAGTAAAATCCCTTCTATTCTGTATTCTGATATGGAAAAGTTGAGGGAAAGAGAGTGATACACAGGAGAGAGCTATGATAAATTATCCTTAAGTTCGCACTCTCACTCTGCATGCCGCATAGCCCTCAGGAGCACAAGTTAATGTTCCAGTAAGATGAAAAAGAGATAGAGTTTTGGGAGCTGGTGCCACCTATATACACACTGAATATCAATGTCATTTATTTCACCTGACATGCTTACACAAATATGTTAAACTTCAAGAAAATTAGCTTTTCATCTTACTCTAGAAAGCTGAATTTAAGCTTTGGAAAGAAACCACAGAGCAATTCTTTATTTGTTAGAAAGCTAGCTGCTTTCTAAAACAGGGCGCTTCTGAGAATAGATGCATTGATCAAAGCTGGTTTGATCAGGGGACCAAAGGCTTTGGTTTTGGCACGGTTTTTCTGTTTGTTTGTTCTTTTGTGTTTTGTTTTGTTTTTTTTTTTTCTCTGAGCTTGTTTTCCATCCTCCTTTTCCTTCCCCCTCCCTCCCACATAGGTTTGTGGGTTGGTTGGTTTTTTTTAATGCCGAGGAGAGACAGCAGATACTCCCCACTTTTTCCTTTCAAACCTGAGCATCAGGATGAGCCCCGCCAGGACACTTGCTAAAAGTAGCAGCGAGCACCACGTGGTGCTTTAATCCCCAATCTTGGACCACTCTTTTAAGTGGAAGTAGGATCAGGTCCTTAATTCTTTTGGAAGCGGGCTGTGGTTTCCCACTCTGATTTAACGGAGCCCACAAAAGCCAGCAAAATTCTGCGCTAGCCTTGGCCCACTGGCTCACAAATGAAGCCCCTGCCAGCCTTAGCCTCCGTCCCCTGAGCCACCCCATCCCCATCCTGTTGGCGTTTTCAAATTTAAGCACTTTTGTTCTCAGAAGCAGGTGAGATGCCAGATTAAACAGACGTTTTTACAGCCACCTTTCAAATAATCGGGAGAACTCTCCGGCAGTTGCGTTAATCCTCCCTCCCTTCTCTCCCCCTCGCACAAACGCTTCGGTAGGAAAGTAAATTCTGCAATTAGTCGCCTAAATCCTCTAATCCCACCTGCCGTGCTTTGAATCCTGGCAGATGGCTCGGGTTGGTGTGGTCTGTGCCGGCACGTCCGTCCTGGGATGCTGGTGGCTCTCGCTGGCAGTGGGATGAGGGCAGGAGGACGGACACCACTCCTCGGCTCCTGCACCCCACCATTTGCAGCACGGAGTGGGGGGGATATTTTTCTTGGGGTGCAGCCCCTAAAGGTCCTGGAGAGCTGTGCCCAAGGGGGAGGTTCTGCTTTTCGAGGTTCTTTCCCAGATGGAAATTTTGTCCTAAGCTCCTGGGAACAGAATCACAGAATCATAGAATCGTCCAGGTTGGAAGAGACCTTTCAGATCATCTAGTCCAAACATCAACCTAACGCTGATAAAAAAAACCAAAAGAAAAGCATACACACACCCCACCCCCTGCATCACTAAACCATGTCTCCCAGCACCATGTCAACCCATCTTTTGAACACCTCCAGGGATGGTGCCTCAACCACTTCCCTGGGCAGCCCATTCCAAGGCTTAATAACCCTTTCAGCGTAAACATTTTTCCTAATATCCAACCTGAACGTCCCCTGGCACAACTTGAGGCCGTTTCCTCTTGTCCTGTCGCCTGTTCCTTGGGAGAAGAGACCGACCCCACCTCTCTACACCCTCCTTTCAGGGAGTTGTAGAGAGCGAGAAGGTCTCCCCTCAGCCTCCTTTTCTCCAGGCTGAACACCTCCAGCTCCCTCAGCCTCACCTCATAAGGCTTGTCCTCCAGACCCCTCACCAGCTCTGTTCCCCTTCTCTGGATCCGCTCCAGCACCTCAATGTCTTTTTTGTGGTGAGGGCCCAAAACTGGACGCAGCAACTCGAGGTGGGGCCTCACCAGTGCCCAGTACAGGGGGGCGATCATCTTCTGCTGAGTCCTACTCACCACCCTAAATAGGATATAAAAATAAGAAATCAGAAATAGGATCAAAAACCTCTGGCGGGGGCAGTTGTCAATGGGATGCGGTTTGACACATCCTGGCATCGGGATGTGTCTGGAAAATCAAGGCATCGCTGGGAAGGGCGGGATGGAGGGCTGTGCATCAGGTGCCTGCCTTCAGACAGGAAGCAGTTAATACAAAGTGCTCATAATTAGGCTTCATATTAGCTCTCAATTAAGGTGAACGAGGAGCGTTCACACCTCTCTCGGCGCTATTATTTCAGCCTTGCTGGCTGGCAGGCTCCGCAAGACAGCAATGCATCCTTGTCAGAGGGACCAGCTGTCCCTGCTTAGGTGAAACAGTCCCTTTTTTGTCATTCTGTCCCATTAAAATAATTCATCAACTCGGAGGCGTTTTAGTAGGGGCTAATGGTGCGACCCTGTTTTCCCTTCAAATGTCCCTATTAATTACTTCTACATATTGTTGTCTATGTTAGATGGTAAAATATTTTGCATCTTTTTTTTCTCCTTTCTTAATTCTTGAAAACTGTGAGTTACATAGCAGAAAAAAACAAAACCAACAACAACCTCAAATCACAATAAACAACAATGCTGTTTCTAACACAAACCCTTCCTTGAGGTGGTAGATCACCACTGGATTATTTTGTCTCTCCAAATACATCGCAGTTAATTGCTTTTGGGGCAGATGTCTATCACCACCCTCTGCTGGATGGAGTCCAAACAGTCCAGTCATATATCACAGACCCTGTGCTGTGAGCACCCCGCCTCCAGTTTTTTTGGACAGCAGGTAAAAAGGCAAAAAAAGGAAGGTTAGGAATCAGTACCTTTAAAAAAACCAAATCCTGTTGAGTTGAATACTGCATGTTGAAAACATTTTAAGGTATAGAATAAAGCTATGTAGGTAATTTGTGGAAGAGTCACACTGATACCAAACCTGATCGTGTGGAAAATTAGACAGAATTTTCAGATTACTGAATTTTTTTTGGTTTTAGAAGTTAGTGAGCTAAATTTGAGGGGACAAATTCTTGTCTGTGCCCATCCAGGAGAGATCCACCACAAAGAAATCTCCACTGGTTGCTTTGAAGGCCACTTACGCTTCTTCCAAGGCTTGCAGTGACCTGGAGCGAAGCGGCTGTCGCAAAGCACGGGCTGAATCTGGCCCCTTCGATGAGAATAACATCTTTAATTATCGCCACGAAAGAAAAGGCACGGTTTAAAAATCCATTTGATATTGAAATGTCTTCTTCGTAGTCCTTCCCATTTAGACAAGTAACACGGATTGGATAGCACACATAATTTTTGTGGATAGGAAGGTCTGGGAAAGTTTTTTCCTAACCTTTTGAGGCGCGGGGAGCGAGACTGATGGAGCCCATTCAGACCGGTCCTGTGCCACGGCCTCTCTTTCCTGCTTCAGCGACCTTCATCCTCCCTGCACGAGGTGGTCTATGCTACTAAGATCTTCACACTTTGCAAATGAAGCCCACGAAGAACCTGCATCTTTAAGCGTCATTAACTACATCATAAAGTGTGGTCTTTAATGACTTTCGGAAAAAGAAAAAAAAAGATGGGAAATAAAGAAAAGGAAAAAAATGTGGGTTTAGTCCTTGTTACTAGAACTTTCTATAAATATTGTGGGGATAAATGAAATTAAAGCCACTGAAATCAATATTAAGGTGTGTCATGGACAGATATTTACATCGCTATCCTCTTACCACCTTCCCCTCTCTTGGAAAGTGTCTTTCTCAAAGATGAAGGAATACTGGAAACTGAAAGATATGACCCGGGGGACGTTTCCATGGGGTCAGGAGTTTCGAGCAGATACACCTTGAAAAAAGCAAGCGGAGCAGATTCCTTAGCCCAGCCAGCATCCATCTCTGTTGGACAAGAACCTCAGCTTTCTGGGGCATTCCTGCTGATAAAAGGGGAGCAGACATGAAGGGGCATAAGACTCACAAAGGCTGAGCTTGCTTTAACTGAGGTTTCCCCCAAAAGCATCTTTCCTCATGAGGCACCGGTTTCCCGCCCGTAGCGGAGAGGATGGCGAACGGGAGAGACGTGGCTGGGTTTCCAGCTGATTTTCCTCACATCCCATATGTTTCTCGGCAAGAGGGAAGAACCGGCTCATTATTCAGAACGTTGAAAGATGCCCAGATTCATCAGTCAGCTCTTCACGAAAGGCTTTATCATCTGTGCTGCGAAGGGAGCTCAGCTCTGGCCCGAGTCTTCTGCTTCTTTCAGGGGGGTTGTTCTCTCATCCTCTCTTTAATCCCTTTAAATTCAAATGGTGAGCCCGGTCAGCTTGATAACAATAAGATAATGGATCTACACCTAGGAGAGGACTCTGAAATTTACTTTTCCATGACCTCATCCCATATCCTTATGAATGCTGAGAAACACTGGTGTCAATCTACGCAGCTAAGATGCAGGCTCGGGGAGCAAGAGCCAGGTTTCCACTCAGTAGATAGATAAATACTCATCGAGGCTTATATCGCTGAAATACCTCAAGCGATACAAGATCATTGGGGTTATGCAAAAGAAGCTGAAAATGGAGCTGGACTTTTGATGTGCATCACAGGTGGACAGGCTACGGCATGAAATTCTGCCTGGCACAATTATTTTCTGCTTGTCTCCAAACCATTTCTTCTCAGAAATGACACATATAAAGGTTATTTAAGCACAGACACATCCTACGTTATTGGGATTTGTTCTTCTTCAGCAGAATTTTTGTTAATGATGAGAATGAAGCATTTTTTCCGAGCTTTACATTCTCAAAATCCCAAAGGGCTTTTGAAGTCCTACCATCGCACCAGAGACACTGACCTTTCTCTCACTGAAATAAGAGAACTTTCCCCATTGTCCTCATGGATAGGAAAAATGGCATTTTGCTTGATGATATTCAACTCATACACAGCCTTGGCTATTCTAATTTTTTAATTTCTTCTATTTATTTACAGGGAAAGTAATACCATTGGGAGACAGAGATTTTCCATGGTTTTAGTGAAATGCCATGGAGCCTTTAACTTCCACCTGGACAGCCACCAGAGACAAACAGAAAGGACCTTGGGTTTAATGTCTCATCTAAAGGATATTATAATGCGTTGGCCTCATTATTCACAGCAGAAAAGGCCTTTGTCATGGTCAGATGGCTTTAATGCGTTTCGTATGCTACATAAATTCAAACTTGATGGCTCATTTATTTGTTGGATTGCAGCGTTATTCAACCTAAATGAAGCCTTGGTATTTACTAATAATTTGGGCTCTGGCTGTTGTTTACTTAAGCAAGCAGTGTCCACTCTCTCCTCTGTTGTCTGTGTTGAGTTTGGGCTCTACTAATTCAAAGAATATTAGAGAGGGGGCCCAAAAAATTGCAGATAAAATAGCTTTAAATTTGCCAGCAATTATTTATCCAGGCCTCAAAAGATTAGTATTCCAATATTGCAACTTCTGACATCAATTTTCTCAGGGTCAGAAACAACTCCTCAGACTGCATCCAAGCCTCAAAGTACCCTCCTGAGGAAGTGAGTCATCGTTATGGACATTTTGAAGAAGGGCAAATTGGAGGTAAGAGGAGGTGAGACGGCTTATTCTATGTCTAAAATGCATCCAGAATCCAAATCTGCCTTTTAATCTCAGGACCCCGTTTCCTGTTGTGATGTGACAGTGTTCTTTGATGAAGCTTCATGCAGCAATTATCAAAGGATGTAGTCACACCACACCAGAAGCATCCAGAACACAGAGATTCTCTTCTATTGCCTGGAAAAATGAGACTATACAGCTATAATGAGGAACTTTGTAACTACGTAATTACATATGGCGTGCATCCTCTGTTCTACCTTACAGGGAGATTTAATTTTTGATGTGCTTTTTTTAAAAAAATCCAAATTTCATAGTGGAATGCTAGCTGAACTCTCCCAAAGCTAATTTTAAAACCCCCACCCAGTTGGATATTGTGAGAGCAATCTTGAAATAAAAGACTATCCATTCAATCAAAAGAATATTTTGATTTAATATTACTGCACCTACTATACTGTGCCTAATATTCTACTAAGAATATTACTGTGCCTCTTTAGATCTAGTCAGAAACATAAGTATCCATAACCAAGGCAGAAACACACAACTGGATTTTAATGAACTGAATAACCCGAAGAACTCAAATAGATGAATAGATTCAGAGTGGAGCAGGATCTGTATGACTAATTCACAGCTAGGAAATATATAAATATAATATGAATACCAAACGTTCATTTATGCCACTAATTACACTTCAAAATTATATACATAGACCCAAATTTTTTCCCTTTCCCTGTGGATACAAGTGGGGAATAACTTTAAAATTTAGGAAAAAAAAATCATGGTTCTGGCAGTGAACATGGGCATCCTTGGGCCAGTTCTCCCAGTCAGGTTTCTAGTATGAAACAGCTGCTGCTTGCTGGATCTCCAGCCAGTTAATAATTTGCCACTCTACCAAATAACTTTTCAAGTGATTTATTAAGCGATTAGGAGTCTGCTCAGACAAATCAAGTGGACTTTATTATCAGAGCAGTGGTAATTCAGCCCTGCAGCAGAAGGAAAGGTGTACCTGAGAGCAGAAAACACAGTCCTTACTCAATACCTTTCACTTTCCTCTTGGAATTGCAAACCACATTAGCTGCGACTTACAAATCTGTTTTCTCTTTTCCCTTCCAGCATGGGGCCATGCCAGCATCCGGCCTGGCAGGTGTACTGGGTCTCACTGGGAGGGAGAAGAGAAGGATACGGGGAGACCTTAGAGCCTCTTCCAGTCCCTAAAGGGGCTACAGGAGAGATAGGGAGGGACTCTTGATCGGGGAGGGGAGCCATAGGATGAGGGGTAACGGTTTTAAACTGAAAGAGGGGAGATTTAGGTTAGGTATTATGAAGAAATTCTTTCCTGTGAGGGTGGTGAGACTCTGGAACAGGTTGGCCCAGAGAAGCTGTGGCCGCCCCATCCCTGGAGGGGTTCAAGGCCAGGCTGGATGGGGCTTTGAGCAACCTGGTCTGGTGGGAGGTGTCCCTGCCCAGGGCAGGGGGGTTGGAACTGGATGATCTTTAAGGTCCCTTCCAACCCAAACCATTCTATGATTCTACGATCACAAATGTGCCCTATCCTCAGTGTAGTCAGAGAACATTGCTAAGGTGCAGCTCTGTACCTGCTTCAGAAGGAGAAGTTTCATAACAAGCACAGCAGAGCTTCCAGGGGAATGACTCAGGCACACGCCTGTTAACAGAATTTGGTAATCCTCTAATAAAAACAGCCAATCTGTATCTGGCTTCTACCACCTACTACATAACCTTATAATCCTCGGGTTTAATAACATCTGCAGGTTTGGAGAATAAAGCCTTGCGAGTGACAAAACAGATGACAACTCATGGGAGGGAAACCTGGAGGCTGGAGATGGAAGGTTTGTAACAAAATAAAAGAACAAAGAAAAAGGATTTTTCTCATTGTTTTTCCCTGCATCTATTAGAACAGTTTCTGAAGCATTCGAAGGATCGCTTTCCCTTCAGGAAGGCCACAGTGAAATATTTCTGTGGTTTTATTCTTTTTTTTTTTT
>VXAK01017350.1:26014-39219 GCA_013399435.1 Arenaria interpres | reverse complement strand
CTTCCAAATATATTTGCCAAGTGGAAGGGGAACTGGCATCTGCACTCATTAGTGACATTTCATCAAAGTTCATCACAGCAGTGGTAAACTTTATCACTTTGGTCAAGCCAGTACAATTTAAACATTTCAAAGTTTTAAAATATTAAAAATAGATAATTTCCAAAGATGTTGATTTTTTATTTCCTTAAAATACCTTGAAATACATTCTACAAACTTTCTTCTACATTTCTCATCTATTTATGCCTTGTATATGTCACCTCTCTGCTAAACAAAATTATAGAATGCACAAACAAGGACCCTAATTCTGCTGTGCTTCCTACAAAGTATTTTTCTTCCTCTTCCAGCCACTGTCATCTTCATGATTCTTGCCTGTTAATGACACCAAAATGGTATGCAATGCAGAGATAAATTGTCCTCAATGACTGTGATTACATATTTTATAGCATTCAGAAGTAAAATCTGAACACTTCAGTGTAAAAAAATTATGCTTAAGGAATGCTGATTACGAATATGTTACTGTTTTAAATTGGGCATGTGGAGAACAGCACCAATTTATCTTTCATCTCTCCTTACACATGGAAGTCACTGTTGATTTTAAACATGAAACTATTGTGTGCTTTGAGTTTAACTCTATACTGGAGTAAAAAGATGCAATTCAGCTTGCAAAATTCCTGTTATTTTTATACTAAGGGATATACTTTCTTTTTTGATTCATCTAGTTTTTTGCTTTAGTGGTGATCAGAATTTGCAAGTACTATCAAATTCTTTAAAAGACAGAATTAGCACACTTCAAGGATTAAGTCTGAATTTAAATATTTAGCACTTCTCATAAAAGTGACCCAGTTTCAAAAATATTTTCAGTAAAATTCCACATATGGCCACAAAGCTGGCATCACTTTCTATACATGATTACTTATTTCATGAGCATTTTCAAATCTAATTTGAGAGAATCCATGAGAAAAACTGGAAATGTGTTTCTCCACATACAACTTCTAGGAATCAGTTTAGGGAATTTCAGAAATGTGCAATCGTACAGGAAACCTGTCTTTAAAAGCTTGTGAATTCAGATTGATCCTTGCGACTAGAGGTCTCTATCTGACTGTAAACTCCTTTTGCAATATGGGTTGTGATCCTTTCAAGGACTTAAATTTCAGAGGATAGTAATATGTGGCTGATGTATCACTGTCATCACTAACCTGGTTAGTGGTTAACCAGGAAGACTCTCATTCCAAAAAACCATCTTCGATGATGGCCTTACTGAAGCAGATTTTTATTTTTTTTTTTCTGTTTGAGTAGCTAGGTTTGAGATTTTAAAAATTCTCAAATGATAGTGAATAGAAATCATGGCTTTGGTCTTAAAAAATGAAGATACTGAAGAACATCACAAAACTGGAGTTTCAGGGAAGTATGTATTACAATGACAAGGCGAACTGCTAGGGTCTTCAAAGGGGTTTGTCTGGGCAACATCTGGAACTGCATCACAGAAGACAGGGGAACAGAGAGTGTTACAGCTCCCCTAGAGCAAGCTTCCTTGTGCGCAGGTCCAGCAGCCGGGACCAAAAACCACCAGTCTGGTAAGTGCTGGAAAGGTGAGCTCAGCTGCCATGGTGGAAACCTCTGAGCTGGACTACTACCAGCACGTGTGGTACACACACTAGTCACCCCAGCAGGGTTCCTGGAAAAACACATTTGAGGAATTGGTAAATCACTGTGATTCCTTAATTAATGCGAAGTTGTCTGGAGAGGACAATAATAAGGTGATATGGTATGTTATTGAAAGGACAGGTTGCTGGATCTTGGTCATGCTTTTTCAGGAGGACAGAAAGCTGTAAACGCACGCGAAATAATGACAGACTATACGGAGGGTAAAATGAATACACAAAGAGTTGCTCCTGGTGGGTGTCACAGACAAGGACTGGGGTGAATTCTTGACAGGGCACTCCAGAACACTTCAGGATGAGGGTGAGCTGCCGCCCTTCACACTGCAGAGGAGCTTGTAAGCTGAGAGAAGTGGAGCTAAGAGGCAAGAAATGACATGCACTGAATCTCTGATAATTTACTTCCATCTGTTAGGAGCATATAATTAATCTCTACTTTTTCCAGTTTTATTGCTGTTATTCCATAGAACTTTTGTTCTCCTAGAAAATACCAGTGGTTTTGTAAGTGTTGATAAATGTTTGCACTATACTTTGGATACTTAAGGTCCTATAAAATACTAAGTACTAGTATAAATATAAGAGCAGGGAACAACACCTGTTATTTTAAATCATTTTTCCTTTAACTACACAAGTCCAGGAAATGAGTTTATAAAGAAAATCCTACATATAATAGCAGTCACAATTCAAAAAATGAAGCAAAGCAAAAAGTTGACAGTCCTGGAGTTATTAATTCACTTTTGAGACTGTTTCAACAGAAAATATAAAGATGTGAGTAGAAAGACAGAGTTTCTTTAATACTGTTTCAGAACATTTTCTAGGAAAGGATACAGTTCATTTTAAGAATAGATCGGGTCCATATAAAGACTGAGCAGGAGCAAAGATAATACCATTTTGATAAGTCCCTTCTTTCTCCTTGGGAAAATAAAAAATAAATCAAGCTCATGATTCTTTATTCTTCAGATGACAATAGCTCCTTCTGTTATCTTCCCTGCAGTGCTTTTATGTACTTCTGGGCAATTTCCTCAGTGATTTTTGCAAATCTGTTTCTGAGCCAGTTGTGCAGGTAAGTTCCTGTCCTCTTTACGCCTCCTGTTGTGTTAGTAAGCGAGCTACAGGGTAAAGGAGAGGCTTGTAGAGCAAGACCAGAGAGCTTCTTTTAAGGGAGGAGTCACATTATTTTTTTCTATCTGGTTGAAATCTACAATTTCTACAGAAAATTGTCATCATTTGGAAATGCATTCCTGCCAATGCGCTCTAGTAGCAGTGACAGAAATTAGTCACAAAGGAAAAGCTCAAATGAGGATGCACCTGAAGCTTTATATCCACAAAGAGTCTGAGAAAGAATGTAATAAAATGAAATTTGTTGACAGAAATAATTTTTTCAGAGAAATCTTTGAACTGTTGACAGAAATTCAATTAAAAGAAAGGATACTATCTTATCTAAACAATATAATACAGCAATGCTTAGTACAAACTGCTGAGCTTTGAAAGTGGCATATCTCAATAAGGAAAAGACAGAAAATGTGAGAAATCTCCCAGGTAGCAAATCACAGCCTTGGACCAACAGAGGTACTACGTTTATCTACTGAAACTAGTGAGATTCCTTAGTAAACCACACGATCATGTTGTTTACTTATGTGAGAATTTACCTTGGCAAATAGTGCTGCACTGTACTATTTCTATTACTGACCGGCAAAAATGGCAGTTTGTATTGTCATTAGGGCCATCACAATTTTTAACATGGAACTTTATGTGTACCAACAATTCCACACTGAAGAAAATGCCAACTGGCAGATGAGATTCTGTAGATGCCCAATCCTCAGGACAAACCCACGTAGCATGAGGAATATGTGAAATGCTGGCCGCCTGTGATTACTCATTATTTTCCTTCTATTTAGTGTACTCAGATAGGAGGACTCCTCATGCCTCAGGTTTCCTGGGATAAAAGAAACAAATGTGGGCCACAGAAACAAATTTAATAATAAGCTTCATTTTCCCAAATGCCAGTTGAGATTAGAAGGACAAGTTTATTCTAGCAGAAATAAGACAACAGAGAACTGGCATTCATGGCCTTGTGTTGTCTGGCCCCATGAAGGTCTGCTGAATGCTGATATTCTTCTTTGGGGGCATAACTCTGCACGGTCCTCATGCCCTAACACCAGTTAGGATCACTGCTCTAAGTGTCATCAGTCTAAGTAAAAGTCCACTTGTAGAGGATGTCTTAATTTCCTGTATTTTCCAGGCCTAGTAAGCACTCTGTTTCCACAGAGCAACAATATTTCACTAGGCCTACCTACCAGTCAGACTCCTGATCTGCTGGTGCTGAGCCATCCCCTTGGTACAATTGGCTTCAAGCTGCCATGTTGTTGCTTATTCAAAATAAACTTTTCCGATAGTCCTATACTGTTTTGACCACAGTCCTCCAGTGTGGCAGCTACTTTGCAGAGACTCAAGTTTTCTTTATTCCAATGTCAGTGCCTTATGTTTCTGTGTGTAGTGACAGGTCATTATAAAGGATTATAACCAATAAAATATATTTGTGTGAATGCAAAAAGCTGTATGTTGGTGACCATGGTCTGCTGACTGCAGCAGGGTCATCTAGGGTCATTCCATTTGCCTCATCTGGTGAACACTGGGACATCGTGGAAAGATGGCTTAATAAAGATGTGACAAGCTATAAGCTAATAACATAATGAAGCTATGAGATTATTTTTTACCTCCAGGGCACATGAAATTAAATATCTAACTACAACCCTGTTGGGGCCACACGACCTGGCCAGGAGGAGGGTGAGAAACCAGCCCCAGAGCCAGCCCAGCTGGTCCCCACCTGGGCGGGGACCCACTGGTGCCCCTGGGACTCTATGCATTGTTGGGGCCATGCAGAACCTTTGGAATATCGATAAAGACTGATTTTGGAACCCTTCAGAGCTTGTTGCAGAACGAGCAAAACTTGATCAGAAATAAGACTATGTTGCTTTAAGAATAAGATTGTTTTGAGCTGGCCAGATAGGAGAGAAAAGTATTGTGTGTGTCTGTGAAGATCAGGGTGGAAAACGGCCTGGAGGAGCGTGTGCAGAAAGATGTGGCTGAAGACACTCGCGTACCGTGAGAATGAGAGTGCTCATCCTGTTTGGCAAAACGGCTCAGAAACGATCTCTCTCTCTACAGCTTTGTGTATGTGAATAAAGTGCTGCTTCTGTGGTGCTCGTGCTCGTGCTTCTGTTTCTGCCTTTGCTGCTTCTGCTTCTGCGTCTGCTTATTGCATACAGTTGTGTCCTGATCAATCACCAGTGCACAAACCCTCATTCTCAAGACTGTTTATTGCCCACAGTTGCCCTCGTTAGACCTATAAGAACTAAATACTTCAAGGCTATTTTTTCTTTTCTTTTTCTTTCCTTTTTTTTTTTTTTAAAATAAGTAATCACAGCTGAGAACAAGAAGTTACAGTTCCTGTAAGCTAACACCTGGGCATTAAACAACATTTTCTAAAATGTGTTGTAACTTCTTGGGTTGTGACATGCAGAGTGGAAGCCCGAATCTCCCCCATTTCATCATTTCTCAGTATGTTGTTTTTTTCATCTGAAGATGAACAGTTTGCAAAATACTTCACCTCTTTGTGTAAATCTCTTTTACAAAGAAGTTAATATAAAGTATTTGTAAGTTATGGAGGGTAGAAAGTTACAGGATAGGGATTTTATTCTGATCTTAACTGGGTCCTGTTGTTTTCTATTTGCTTTAAATTGATGACTGTTGTCCTGTAAGCAAATAGAAAACAACTTGTCAGGAAAGTTTCTGATACAGGCATACATGTACTGCATATCCTGGAATTGCCTGGGTTTGCCTGGTTTTGTCTGCTGTTTCTCCTTTCCTTAGCTGAGACTATAACCTCTGAGTTATAAATGAAAAATGATAGCAACTCTAACTACTGCAGTAATTACTATGTAACTTCATTTTAATGCCCCTGAAGGGCACTTCAGAGGTTTTGTATATAATTATTTGGAAAAAAGAAAAGCCTCCGCCTCTTCTGCCAACATATTGAAAGGCAGGGATTCTTCCTCCAGATGCCTTACTACAGGCACACCCAATTTATCAGGTAAATCACATGGGTGGTGGTTGAACACAGTATTAAACTCACCGCTAAAATTAGAACAGCCATGAAGTTCAGATGAAATCTGTTAATCCAGGTGAGGGAGAGAGTTTAGACAGGAGGAAAAGGATTTCTCACAAACACAATAGATATGTAAGTCTGCCAGGATCTAAAAGAGGTCATCCAGCCCATTCTCCTGCTCAGAGACGGGGTATACAACGTCTCTAAGAGACACATAATCTCTTATTGAATCACCTTCACCAGCGAATTATGACAAATACCTTGTATAATCTGATTCAGGTCTTAACTATGCTTACACTATACTTGAACATAAAGTTTTTTTCCTGTAATGTATCCCACAGTACTCTTCATGGACACATCCAGCCTGCACCAGCTACTGCTCCTGCAGGAGCATGTCACTGGCTTTTTTTCGGCATGGTTACAGTATAAACCAGGGGCATTTTCAAAGTGCTATTACTGTGTCCTTGAGTAGCACATTTGAATATCTGACTCCCTTTTTATGAGTCTAACATTGTCATTATCACATTTAGTCATGTTGATGTATTAGTGTTCGGGAATTGTAACTTTCTTCCACACTCCCAGTATATCAACAGGCTGCTTGTGTGGAACCAGCCTGCCTGCCAGGCCAGCTGGCGCACTCCCAGCACCCTCTTTTCAGCTCCTGTCAGAAGCTGTGTAGGATAAAGTTCCTCAAGTTTGGACAAAGCTGCTCTTTCAGGTTAGATTTTTGAGGTATTCACAATTCTATCTACACTTGTGTGTCTATCTACACTCTCTGAACTGCTTCCTCTTTCCTAACAGCATGTTAAGACAAAGGAAAAAAATGTCACTTTTAAAATGAAACTTGGGGAAAAAAAGTATGTCTTATGGATGGGCTCTTCAAGGCACTTTACAGAGTATTGTTTTGAGCAAGTCCAAAGGACATAAAATGAAACTTGCTTATCTTTCACAAGCCTTTCTGCCATTTGCCTGAGTTTTCATCAATGCTGAACTAGAACCCAGAAATTTAATAATGTCTTTGCCAGAAGAAATAAGAAAAGTAAGCAATTATCTTCCTTAGGGAAGGCTCTGGGAGTCAGATGATGCTCTACAGTACTCCACAGGTATAGATCCAGAGATTTAGTAACCAGAAATTAATATGAATACATTTCTTTAAGCTGAAAGTAGTGAACAGCCTCAAAACATTGCCTAACCACTATCAGAGCTAAACATAAGAAGCAGTTTTCTCCTCAATATACTTTCACTACATGTGCTACTTAGTAGGAGTGTAAAAAGCTTAAATATATTTAAATTTATTCCAGTAGTTGGCTCCACAATATTCTGGTCTCACTTCTTCCTTCATGCACTTGATCTAGTGAGCTTGGAAATTTTGAATGCCATTATGAACATTCGGGTCAAGAAACTGTACACTAGATTCACAGTGTATTGAGGTGTGCTGGTATTTCCCAACAACTCCTCTACCACCAGCCACTGTCTCTGACCATAGCCATGCTGTGACTTTCAGCAAGACACGGTGTCTTCTTTGAAGGTACCTCCATAGCTCAAAATGACAGCTTTTGTGCCTCCAGCTTCAGGGAGACCCAGAGCTCCTGCCACCTCCTCTGAGCAGAAAACGACTTTCCCAAGCACTGATGCCTGCCAGAGCCCTTCCACACCAAAGTGCAATCTCACCCCTTTTGAATTTTGACCCTGACAGATGTTTGTGCCATGGAATCCATTCCAATGCCACTTATTTCTTAGAAATAAATAGGATTTCAGTGTTAATCCATGTCACCTGCCACAAAGAGCCTGAATTCTTTCAGTGTGTTGTGTCATAGAATCCTTAAGGTCAAATAAACTTAAAAAGCAGTTCAGCTGTAACCGTACTGAGGTTAACATGTACTTTGTCAGGGAAGTTACTGCAGTAATTTCTTCCAATCGCAATATTTCTTTCTCATTGCTTTGGCAATGTGGGAAGTGATAAGAACTTTGCTTAGGGACTGAAAGACAGTGGGGTTATTCAATTTTATAAGCTTCACCATTTCTGAAATCCAGGAAAAAGGAACACAAAGTTTGTCTATATCCCCTTATTTATTATATAGAAAAATAATGAATGGGCTGGCTTAAAATAGAAGACAGGGCATTAATAACTTTTAGCTTCTCTGGTTATTAAAGTAATTACAATGTTTGGGATATTTATTTTTTTACTTTAAGGACAAAACATTAGGTTTGCTATGCTCATAACCCCTAAGAGCTCCCTAAGCATAAAGACTCTTTGTTATAATGCTTTTACAAATCTTTATTATGATAAATGCAAGCAACTTTATTTGTCAAATGCACAACTGATCAGAATAGTCTGCATATATCATTTCTGTCTATTTTTCAAGGTGAATGGATGGGAAATGCAGACAGATTTGCAAGGGTATAAAAGCTGATAAATCTTTTCAACTTTTTGTTGTTGTTGTCTGACATTAATAAAGCTAAAAACATGCATGAATCCATTTACAAGCAAATTTCTTCATTTTTCCAAGGAATCTGTCAAGAAAGAGTAAACAGGTAATTTAATCAAATTACTAGACGGTTGCATTTTAAGCAAATAATTGTATTTACTAGTGGTTTTTTTATAAAGCTACTTTTACTATCTTCTTTTTTTCAGAAGATTTGATGCAAGTTTGTCATATGAAAACAGGAAACAAAAATATACCTGATTGCACCAAATTCTCTCTTGCAGAAGGGTAGGGAAGAACTGTGCAATTTTAATTACTTTGATTAAAATATTTTCTTGCTATTTTTACTTCATTAAAATATGCATTATTATAGTTAGACATGTGCTCCAGTTGCACAGTCAGGGTACTGGCAGAGGGATGTCCACTGTCAGAGGTCCGTGCTAGCGCTTAGAAGAAAGCTTGGGATTGCTGTATCATACTTATTACAAATGTTCTCTGTCTTCCAGGATATGTGGAATCAAGTCCACGGGCTGCCCTCTTTCAGAATACCCTTTTGGCTTGAATTTAGGTCCTGAATGTCTCATGACTGAGAAACTGCAAATAGCTCTTTTTGTATTTTTTTTCACCTCCCTGTTCTATGTCAAGGAATGGGCATATTCAGAATGAGTTCCCTGTCCTCTGGGCGCACTACCAAGCCCAGGGCCTGTTTGGGTGTTGCCATAGTATTACACAATGTAGTTCTAGCTAATTACACAGATGTTATACTGGATTTATGAAAGGGCATTAAAAAGGAGTAAAATCATAAACCAGCATGTTGACAATCTACATGAATTCCAATTTCAATACAAAAACGTCCTAAGACATTGTGTATTAAGACAAAAATAACTCAGGTATGACTATCTGGTTTTGCTAATATTGTGTGGTAATGATGCAGGAATATAGAAAGCTACAGGATAACTTCTGAGAACAAGTAAAGAAAACATTCAGTTTTTACAATGCAGATTAGGTTTACAAGACGTGCTGCAGAAGCCTTACTGGTGGGGCACAGACAGGATGTAATTATTAGATAAAGCTACAAGGCAGATCCATTCATGCTAAAATTATTTTCGCAGGTAACATGATACAGGATATTTCCTTCTGACAGAAAAGTTATTGGATAGTAGAAGGATGTAGGAAATGTGCATTTGTCATTCAGCAGAATAGCTTGACTAGAACACTGTTTTACCACAAGCCCTCTGAGATTTTCCTTGAAGATTTGGAGAGGGGAGAGAAGGGAGGAAAGAAAAGAGAGGAGGATGAAGAGTAAATATAAATATCTGCAGGACAGCTGTTCTGGGCTTACCTGTAGGCAGCAAGTGGCTTGGACAGAGATGGAGTTTTCATCTGTGTTTGCTCATGTTTTTTTCTGAAGCAGTTTGCTATCTAGTGTTCCATACAATCAATAGGAAAGCATAATGAAATGTGACCCCAGACACATAGCCGCCTTGGGCCAGACGCTCAGCAGCAGCATATGGAATGAATAAGAGGATAAGTAATGTATGTGCCAGAGCCGTAATGGCCACACTACGGTCTACTGCAACAAGCACATCCAGCTTTGTTATTCTTCAGTGCTTCTATCATTTTGTGACATTTGAACTAGTGTAGTTTTACTGGACTGTCATTTTAACCTGACCTGCCTGTTATGACTAACCCGGCCAAAGTGCACAAGTAGCTGTGAGTACAGGCAAAAGCAAAAGATGTTGTTACTGTGGCTACAAACGTAGAGCTAGAGTGAAGGCCATGGGAAAAGAGGGAGGCGTGCTTTTCCCTAACATACTGTGTTTCTCTCATGTCTTCTGCTTTGAATAGACCAGAATGCATTCAAACCCTTCTTTACTTTTTGATTCTTCAACTAGTACATAGCACTGCTCCACTTTTCTGCATGCAAAAGTTCTCTAGGACTGCAGCTCATTCTGGAATAATAAAGCACTAAATGAAACAACAATTTTATTTGTACACTTGCATTTGCTTCGGGAGAAAATTTGCTCAATAACTACTTTTCTCCACATTTTTGGCTGATAATCCAAACCGCTATAAGTGTACAAAAACTGCTATATGTGATGATCTTCACAAGAGCAGAGGTCAGTGAGCCTCACATTTTCTTATTATCTTTGGCTTGATCATGCAGCCTTATGCTGGCTCTATGCACGCTGCGAGATGAATCCTTGTAAGAAAACATCTCAAATTACCTTGAGAAGCTGCACTGAAACAAAGTAGAAAAATTAGCTAGAATTGCAAAAAACATACAAACAGATCTCTTTAACCCCAATCATGCAGATAAGAGGCTTGCAGAAAACCTGACCTTCTTAGGGAGCATACAGAGAAGTGACCAGAAAAGCCATGTTAGGAGTTGTCGGAGTGCTGTGGGATGACATTGGTGACCAGCAGCGAAATTATTGAAGTTTTCGTTTCAATATTTTTTTTTTTTCTCTGTTAGTAAAACACTGCTGAAGAACAACTGAATGTTTCCACGATGATCTCCAAGGTCCCTTCCAACCCAAACCATTCTATGATTCTACGATTCTCATATTGGCATGAATACTGGTGTGGCGGACGGAGTGATTAACTTCACTAGTTAGAGTGAAGTAGTGAAATATTTATTAAGGTGAAACAGTGATTTAACAAAATCAGTAGTAAGTGCGATAAAACCAGTAGTAAATGTTTTACAACATTTACTACAACAATCTTGTTTTACAAGATTTGATGTCAAGGTACACTCTATTATTTACTCCATAGAGGACAGGGTCAGACAAGCTGTCAGGGAGACCCTCCCNTTCCTAGATCCCCACTCCAGGCAGTATTTTGACTCTTGCCAGCCATCCCCCAACATCCAGGTGCAAGTTATCACAACTGCTGTTGTGATGGCCATGGTGGCCAAGACCTGAGCAGGAGCCGGGGGTCGATGAGACCGGGGGGACGGAGCAAAACAGGGAGAGCACACCACCACAGCTGGTAGCTCACTGACAGCTCTATTAAGGTGGACATATGACAAGTTTTACAGTAACTGTTTCAGCACCTGCCTTCTCTAATACAGAGAAAGCTATTATGCTTAGATATATTTGTTTAAATCAGAAAACCTAACCATTTATGTTGTTTGTAATATGTAATTAGGTAATTATAATCCCAAAAAGATTGTCACTCAAATAAGTCATCAGTTCACTTGTTGAAGACAACCAGCAGAACTTGTAGATGCTTAATGCAATGGAATCTAGAATGCATTTGTGGAAGACAAAGGTTAATTAGGAAGCTTTGAGTGCCCAGTTTAAAACATTTGGGCTGTCAGAGAAGGCAGCTATGCAAAATTATGAATATCACAACGGATTATTATTACTCAGAGGCAGTTACATGAATATCAGATTTTTATATCTAATAAAGCTGTGGGAAATACATTAAAATATTTTATCTCTATAAGTAAGGTGGTTCTCCTCTTTTTATCGCTTTCCGATACTATTGTATAGCGACATTACTCATGAAGTGCTGTGTCCGGCAGGGGGTAGTTTTAAATAGCAATACAATACAGATGAAGAGATGCTTAAAAGGAAAAAAAAAAGAGCAGGAAAGGATCTGTAAGACAGTCCAGCTGTTACTGTTTCACAAAGATACTGAACTGGACATGAAGAGACTATCAGTCTAAGTGGGCGACTGGGATCTCAAACGGCTTCAGGCACTTCTTGCATATTTACTGATTCTTAAGTGGAGGAAATAATCTATTATTAATTTTGCAATTTTTTTGAATACTGCAACAGGTTCTCATGGTGACCCCAGAAGCTACAGAATTACAGTGGCTCCTTTTAAAAATTGTTTCTATGTAATACATATGTTGATGATTTGATTTTAAATCTTACAAGCAATCACATGTTCCTTTAATCTGACTGTTGACTGCCCTGTATACACTTACTATACCAGTTACATTCATGCAACTAGAAAAATATTTTTCAGGTTGAGCTTTAAAAAGAAAATATTTCATATCAGTATGATTACAAATGTGTACTATGATTCATTGTGTTTGTTCATCAGTGTTGTGAAATAGTTCAAATACCTATTAATCAATGACTTTTAAGTTATCAAGGAGTTAGACTGATATTCATTACTTGATTTTGACATCAAAATACAGTGAATTAAGAATTTCAATTAATATGATTGTGTCTGTGTGAAATGCAAGCAGATGTTAGTGTTTGTTGAAAACTGAAGAATTCCTGCCAAGAGTAGAAACATAACTGGTGCATGATCCTTTGCCACTATTTTTGATACCTTACTAATCCAAAAGCAGCCGAAGATTTGAACGAAATGCCAAAGGTTCAGTAATTGTATTATTCATCTGTATTATCAAGAGCACCATGTACTGCCCTCGGAATTTTGCAAACATTATTGTAGAAACCATAAATACACTTTCTAAAAATTAGTCACAGAACGTCTATGTTAGCAGGCCAATAAAATGGAATACTCTGTACAAGAAAATTTTCCTGTACCTCAACTGAAAATGTATAATTAAATTTTGGATCTCAAAGCTTTTGTTCTCCTATTTAATGCAGGACTGAGTATGTATTGTTAACCAAAACTGTGAAAAAAGACATATATGTAGAATATTAGTAAGAAAGACCTGGTATTCAGGATTACAGTTTTGGATAAAACACTCACTTAAAAAAAACCACCCAACTATTAGAGATCTTGATTTGCATAACAAAACTTCCTATAATGCTCTGATATATTTTTAAAATATTTGAATTTATTTACTACTACTGCTGTTCATTTTCTAGGCACACGCAAGTGATTTTCTGGCTGTTGCTGACTTTCTCTATGAAAACCTCCATGTGTGCTTTATGACAGTAACAAAAATTTAAGTTGTAACAGAGCATGCAACAAAATAATAACTTTGAGTCTTATTTTCATGAATCAACTTCAAATTTGTATTTAAATTTAGAACACTCTTAAATGATTTGCTGGATTAAGGCCAAAGTATTTTAAAGATTTCAG
>VXAK01017350.1:3660-20499 GCA_013399435.1 Arenaria interpres | reverse complement strand
AGCAGTTTGTTGCCCTGCTCTTTTTTTTTTCTTTTTTTTTTTTTTTCCCCACATGCTGTCTTATCTGCAGGGAGTCCTTTTTTAAAAGTAAATATTATTTTGAGAGGTAGGTATAGTAGCTCTTTAAAATTCCTTCGTTACCTGTTTATTGGCTGAATCCAGAAAAGAATAAAGTTTTTTTCCCATCTGTCTGCCACTTAAACACTTTTCTGAATACAGAGTTTTATTAATTCCAGATAACTCTATTTTTCTTTAAATAAAAAGGAAACCTAACAGAAAAGCATAAAAGCATTTTGGTGTTTTTGGGGTTTTTTTGGTGAAACATCAATGTTACAAGTCATACTTGTTCACTACAGCAAAATTGCATAGACATGCACAACACAATAAACGTGCGAATGAGACCAGAACATTCTGGAAGGAAAAGTTATGTATTCTGTCATTTTGACAAGGTCTAATTACGCTTAAGTGTTTCATGAGAGATTTCTTATAGGACTGAATAGAAAATAGATGTTGTACAAAGGAAAGGCATTGTTAGAACTTGTGGCCAAAAACATATGAAAACCAGTGTTTGGATAAAAACCAACATTTTCGCAGACTGACGCTGCAGAGCTGCTTGCTGTGTATCTGTTTTTTCTCAGTGGGTAAACATTGGTATAAATGTTGTCTAGAGCTGCAGATAATATTTCCAGTTATAATTGGAATAGCTAGTTATGCTCATGTCATGTAAGAGCGTATTAAGTGATCAGCTAATTTGGCTGTTCAGAATAATTACCGATACTGAAATTTACTACTTATTTCAGTGTAATTTATGTGTGTTGCTTGAAATAAACCTTGGTAATCTGTTTTGGAAACAGGAAAGGGTTTGTTTGTTTTAGGTTATGGGTCACTAAGAATGGGCTGCATTTCCAGTCTTGGAAATTGTTCCTTGGCCCATGGAAGCTTAGGGAAGGAGAGAGGGGGCCAGAAGGAACCCAAGACCCGCTGTTCTGCTCCTGTCCAGAAGATGCTTCGTGTTGAGGTCTGCATACGGGCATCTCTCTGTTGAAGAATTCCCTTTACTTAGATCATAGTAGCCCACTGCTTTACCTGTCAGCTTACACCTGTATCTCCCCTTCTTGTGCATTATCCCATAGGTGATGACAAAGACCTGTATAACTACTCAGAGAAAGAATACCTCACTTTTCCCCCACAGACATATACCCAGTCTTTTGCTGAAGTAGGATAAATCTCTTGCGCCCTGCGGCCCTGTAGTAGGCTGGTTGGTGGTTTTCCTTTACTTTTTCAGTCCAATTGTGTTCTGTCCATTTCCTGCTCAGACTGTTCCTATTCTCCCTGTCTTTGCAGATCTGAAATAATACCTAGAAGGACAGAGAAATTAATTATGTATTCGCTCATTTGGAAAGCGGGGGGGGGAGGGGGGACACGGAATACAATTCTGGTCTTGCTGTCAGAAATAATGTGAAAGAAGGAGAAGGGTCATTCCTGTAATGGGAAGAGAGACTAAAGATTTGACTTAATTTCCAGGAAAGGAAAAATGCTGAATTTTTAGGGATTAACCATCAAATGGTGTAAAAAAGATCATGAATTTCTGCCCATTTTTTCAAAATACAAGAACAGGAGAGCTGTCAGTGTTTGAAAGAGAAAACTTAAAACTGATAAAGGAGAATAGATGAGGTACAGTTGTCACACGGAGCTTGTTGCCAGAGGAGATGGAGGCTAGAAGCAGAGCAGAATTTTAAGAAGGATGGTAGGAATATCCAGTTTTACACGAAAAATTTTAAAAATATACCAGCAACCCTAAAAGGTAGTTTCGTTTATTCTTGAGTCGGTAGTTTAAATAACCTCTAACTGACGGGAGGTAGGAAGAAATCTTGCCTGTAGCTGTGTTATTTAGTAATTGCCTGCTTGAGAATTTTCTTCACTTGTCTCTGAAGCGGCTGGAAGAGGTCACGGTCAAAGATAATCCATCTAGTCCATAAACCTACTGGCAGATCCTCTCTCCTTAGGCTAGCCAAAACATCATCGTAACTTTTGCCTTCAAACAGAAACAAGACTAATTTTTCTAGTCGTCAGGGCTGTGTTTGTTTTTTTTTTTTTCTTTAAAGCCCACCTTCTGTGAAATGGATGTTTCTTGGAGTTGGGAGGTCTGTACCATCCTCTGTCTTTTGGGTAATCCTGTATGATGATCTTGATCTTCATGTACAAGTCCCAATAGCAACAATGGTTTTATAGCAGGGTAGAAGATATAACGACGCTATAAAAATTCTGTTCAGGTTTGGGTAGTCACCCTGTTTTACAAGCTCTTGAGGACAAATTTAAATGGTAATGTGCTTTTACTCTTTCCTTTGGTGACATACATCTATTCATTCCCTGTGATTAAGACTTTTTTGTTACCACACTTAAATCATTTGACTCAATTACCTAATCCCTGTGTAAGCCATACGGACACAGCGTGTCTTTGTCCTTCCATAGTGGCCAGATCACACGCAGGGTTTCAAGCCTGCTATTGGTCGTCCAGCTAATGGGTCCAACATTTAGTCTTGGTTATCCAGTGTAGGTCCTCATATTGTTACATCCAGAGTTTGTGGGGATTGTTCCTGCAGAAGTGTTGACGAGGAGGATGTGTTACATTTTCTGTGTCCTATTTGAAATCACTTTTTAAGCGTTCAGCTCTTGTTATGCACTAAGTGGATTTTCACTGTAACTTGCAGATACTCAGATATTTATGCAGTCCTTCTGTATTTTGTATAAATAGCTTTTGAATGACAAGAGTTGAAGTCCTGATCTATAGAGAAAATTCTCATCTTTGTTCAATAAGAGTGTTTAATACAGCATTACATACAGGCAATAATGTCTTTAAAGCTGTATATGGCTACTAGGATTACACAGCTTGTGTTGCATGTTTTTTCCCTTCTAATCACGTTGTGAGGGAATCTATCCTTTGCTTCTGTTGGGTATGTAACGTTATTGCCCTTTTCACTCACTCTCTATGATGGCCTGTTACCTGGGCCCAGTCTTACTGGTCTTTTCTTCTTATGACTTCATGAACTGAAGACTTTGCCGTGTGGCTGTGGCACCAGGTACGCCTTCCCACCTTGCTGAGATGGGAAGAGATCATTAATCATTGGGAAGAGGTCATATCTGACTGAAGAGTAATGTTATTGCAAAAATATCTCTATTTGCTCTAGAAGATAAATTAGCCTTTTCAGTTATTTTAATACATTCACTTACCATAGGACAATGTCAAGAAGTGAGTGAAGAGGAGTGTGAACTATTTTGCAGGTGAGCTTCTTCCTGGGAGCACAAAATCATAGCATTTTTGGTTACTTGACCTGTGGAACGTTCCACTGATTTTTTTGTGCTTGAAAAATTAGTAATAGAATGGAGTAAATTTGCTTGATTGTTGTGTTCCTATTTAAGTTCTTCCTTTGTAAATGTTTACTGCTTATATCATAAAGTGTGATTTTTCTTTTTAAACTTCTTTTTATCTTACTGTTTGTTCAAGTATCTCGTCTTCCTTACCATACTGCGTGGCTGGACTCAGAATGAGGAAAGAGGATGCTGTGGCCAGCCCATTGTGAACAATATAATGTTGTGTAGAGAAAAAATGTCTGCAATATGTTTAGTCCACAGAGGAAGAGAATGCAATAATTTTCAGTAAATTAAAGGCTTATGTTCACTTTTCAGAGTTGTTAAATTTCTAACATATTGCAAAAATTAAGATATGGAAGTCTTCAGAAAGGATTCCCAAGCAGTCTTAACTTTGTCCATTAATGAGAATGTGCAGTAAACAAAATATGTGGTCAAGCATAGTGGTGTTTGTAACTTTTAAAATTAAGGAGTTTTTAATAAGATAATTTGCCTTTAGTAATCAATTTCTCATAATGTTTCTGTAGCATAGTTAAAATTATTTGGAATTGTAGGTGCTTTCAGTGTGTATTTCCAGATGTAGTGTAGAAGGGTTTTATGGAGCTGTAATATATTTTTTGCTATATCTGTTCATCTATTTCAAAAACACAACCAAGCTTTCACATATATGAACAATTCTTTTTGCATGTTTAAAAGCTTATTGATGTTTTACAGATTTAGCACTTGTGTCTTTGCAGAAGTGAATGTTCCCTTGCATTTCTTTTTAGTTTTTAGGAGGGAATAGTTACAGTTCCTTCTAATGTTCTTTTTAAAAAATTTGCTTGCAGTTGTGTATTGTTTAATTGTGTCTTTAAATTGTTCTCAATACTGAACTGAGCATAGACACTAGAACAAATATTCCTAGGTTTATTGTTTGGATCAATTTCTCCTGCGTTTTGGTAGAGATTTTTATATTTACTTAGGAGTGTTAGGCACTCATCATAATTAACTTAGTTACAGTTAATTTTGCCAAAGGTTGTGATTCCATAGCTGTTTAAGGTGTTTAACTCTGGGCTGCTTTTGTCTGTCCACTGCATCAGTGTTAGTTTTTAGCTAAATGTGTTGCAGGGAGGTGAGGGAGGGAGGGCAGGGAAATAAAACTATGGTAATCCAGATCTAGGTTGTCTTAAACTGCTGTTAGTTACATCCTTGAACCTGTTGTTATTGTACAGGCGCACACAGGTTCTTCTTTTTCTGTCCACATTCTTTTTCTTAAAACATTCACAGTTGTTACACTGCTGTTTTATTTTCACTCGAAGATTTAAAAAGCCCATAGCTTGCTATAGTGTTCCCAATACAGAGAGACAGGTGATCGACATCATTTTCCTATGCCTTTGGCCTCTGTAAAGGCTTTGAATTCTGTAGTGGGTGTGCAGCTATGAGACACTACTGACAGGGTCTGACACCCTGGAAATGCATTTTCTTCAGGTGCCCAGAAGGTATCACGATAAACAGGTCAGTTGTGGCTCAGAAGATCCGTAAGCCATTGATTTACCAGAAGACGGTGAAGTACACCTGCCATGTTAAATGCTCTTCTCAAGCGGAGCCGCCGTTGGAGCCAGAGCCGGGGGGTGGGTGTTCTTCTCTTGCGGGGCTCCTCTCCATGCCTGATAATCGCTCCTGGGAGTCAGAGCAGCCACAGGTAGTTCTCTGGGAGGGATGGCATTGCCCTTTCCCTGTTGAAAAGCGTTCTGTGGAGTTACCTTTGCTGTCTTTGAATTTGGTCGTTGCTAAATATGTGAAACTAGTTTTTACATCTGTTAGACAAAAGGTAATAAAGCTGTGTGAAAAATTACATTAGAATTGCCTTTCCTGAGAAAGAGAATGAATTTATCAGGCTTAGGCTTATTAGGGTTTTTTAAATGTGTATAGTGCGCTGAATCATTTACATGAGCAGAACACTCCTAGAAGACTTTTAGTAACTCTACTATTACAGTCTAAATTCAGTTGTTCTTTTATGTTGCTAGGAAGCCAAGTTAATTTTAGAATTGTCTAGTTACAAGGAGTAAGTAGAGGTTCTTGAAGGTAACTCTGCACAGTTGCACGTCTAACCGAAACTTTAAGTGACATCTTAAAAAATCTGAATTATCAGTTAGATTTAATAAATAAGGCACTTCATCAGTTTGTTGTTTTGTTTTTTGTTTTGGTTTTTTTTTTTTTGGTAACGTAGTCTTGTTAAGCAGCGCTGATCCTGATCGTGTATTTGACTCTTGAGAATACTGAAGGATTTTGCTGCTTAAAGGCTTCAATATGGTAGTAAGAGGTTTTTTTAATCTTGCTTTATTCAAATAATATGCTTTCAGTATAGGTTATTGCTTTTGCTTAGTGGCAGTTCTGGTGGCATCAGGCATAAGCTGCTTTTAAGTTTCCCAGTCTGGTAAAGGGACCAGTCTGCTGCATTCCTTGCCAAGGCCAACTCTATAAAACTAATTGCCAAGTCTCAAGCAGTAACAAAGTTGCTTTGGATAACTGGTATAAAACAAAATATATTTTACTGTGGTTACATTTTTGTCAGTGGGTGGTCATGCTTTTCCCCAAGGGGAATGATAGAACTTGCTTTCAAGTGATCAGTAATCCCATAGAAGCTTTATCAAGTGCAAGCTTTGCACTTGAGAAACTTGAGTTTCTCACGGCTCCCATCAGGCACAGAGAGCTCTGCGTAATCCCGGGTATCAGAACTGTGAGTGTTGTTGGTCTCTTCTGTTACTTACAGGATAGTATGCTAAAAGTTGTCTTCAGCAGATGTACACACCGAAGGTGTATGTGAACGGAGGGAGGTTTGTCTAAAGTTTTCTCTTGAGGAGCGAGGTGCGTACCGTGCTTGTGCCATTGCAGAGGTTGGATCTAGAATTTTTGTTGCGCAGCGCTGCATGTGTTGCAATCACTAAAATGTGTTACTTTCCCCTTGTGGCTGAGCTACATACAGAGTTTAAGGTGTATTTCCAACAGATCTATAAAAGTGTTTGCTAGAGATGCAGGCACGCATAATGATGCGGTGGTAAGGATCTCTGGCTCTATGAAGAGGGCAGTGGAAATGAATTGAGTTTGAAAAGCAAATGGACACTTTGATTTTGAAATATTCCCAAGTTTCTGATTCATTTTGGGTTATGCGTGCACGTTCTGGTATACGTTATGAATTGTACTTCCCAGTTCACCTTGACATTTTTGATAGGGTAGGAATTCAAGTGGTGATGAATAAGATGAATATAAATAATAACCTGGTAATTTTTAAGTAACAACAATATTTAATCAAACCACAAAGAAGAATTAAAACATTACTCAAAGTTTTCTTACTGGTTTGAGCTTTCAGAACCTTGTTAAGATAAGGGGAAAAGCACAGGCTTTAAACTTGTATGAGAATAAAGGCTTCTGACTTTTAACCTGGAGCAACAGTTGGCAGCTCTGTGATAAACTGAGTAATGATAAATATTCTTCCTAAAGGTAATAGTGTAAAGTAAGGGCAATTAAAAAAAAACCCAAACAAACCACTATTTGACAGGGTGGGTCATGAAAGGCAAATGGTACCAGTTGGAAACATCCATAGAAGGTGCTGGTAGACATTTTCTATGTGATGCAAGAACCTACTGTTTCTAAGCAGCTACTGTCAGCTTCAGGGAAGGCATATAAAATCATGAAAAGGAGGTCTCTGCCATCTATTCAAGCAACAAACAAAATGGGAAAGGGGGAAGGGAGGGAGAAGACTGGCCGACTCATCTCAATCTTTTGGCAGAGGGTATTCACCAGAGTATTCCATTCCACCACAATCTTAAATCCTGTGGTAGAAGAGAAGCTAAAATAAAACATGCAACAACCACCAAAGCCCGATGCTGTTTGGAAAAGATACTTGACGGAATTTGCTTTTACTCCTACCTACCATAACTGTATTGAGATTTATACTGGACACAGAGGACCTTGGTCCATAAAACTATAAAACAACATATTCTGGAGAGGAACTTTCAGAAGCAGCTTTAAAAGATTTTAAAGAAGCTGCCTCAAAATTGTTCTAAAGGACTCCAAGGAACTGCTGACTAAATGTGCAAGAAGATGTCAAATTATGTTTAGTTTTACAAAATTAAATATATATATATATGTATGTAAGAAGACATTGAACTATTCCTGCAACTTGTAAACAAGTTGTCAACGCGTGGGAAAGATGTGAATGGCATTACCAGGAATTGAATGAAAACCTTCACTTATGCAGTGGCAGTAAAAGAAAAGTGTGTTAGAGGCCAGAAAATACTATCATGGCATACATTAATGTCGTCTTCTCATTTGAATGAAGATTGCAGCTGTAATTGCTTAATCTTCCCCAAATCTGAGTACTGCTGGAGGTTCACATGGGCCATGAAAGAGACCTGTAGGTGTTGCAAAACGTTGCAAGAATGTTGAAAACTTCTGTATTATTGTTGGTTTGGTTTAGGCTTTTTTTTTTTCTTACCCTTTGGAAGCAAGATTGCCATGTGAATATATGACAAAATGAAGATTACTTTATGAAAAGCAAATTAAATAGCGGTTTTTCTCTCTGTCTTTACAAGACTTACTGAATTTGGAGAACATGACTTTTTTAAAAAAAGCTTATGAGGTCTTTCTGCCTTTTTTGAGGTTCCTCTGTCTCCTTAAAATATGCTCATCACTACCGTAAGAAGTGCTCCAGTGGATCAGACCAATGGTTCATCTGGCCCAACGGCAGTAGGAGAGGCTGTTAAGGGAAAGCAGGTCAGCCTTGCCACTGCCCGCAGTCTTTGTCTTCCCCCAATATCCAGATTTTTATCTGCGATATTAGAAGTACAGCTCTGCCAATTCCTATTAAATACACATTTATAGGTCTACTGTCTGTGAATTTATTGAATACCTTTCTGACCCAACTCACACCGTCTGCCTCCACAACCTCTTGTGGAAACAAGATCATGAAGTTCCCTGCTTGCTGCATAGAAATGTACATTACTGCTTTTGTCTGCCTGAGACCAATCTGCCTCAAGAGACTGCTCCTACCTTTAGTGTTGCAGGATTTGGTAAGTAAGTTTCCACTTAAGTTGTCCTTCATGGTTGTAAAGCTAAACCAAATCCACCTGCAGCCTTTTCCTCAAAAGTGAGCAGTATCACCCACCTTCATCTATACTTGCTTTGTTTTCTTTGTCTTCTTAGTTGTCCTGCTCTTTACCTCCTCTAGTTCTGCTACATCTTTTTTGAGGTGTGAAGACACTATCACAGGACTTGATGTGGGTGCACCAAAGTTTTATTTATAGTTTAAAAATGACACTTGTTTTTATTCTCTAGCTTTCTGATGATGGCCAGTGTTTTATTGGTTCTTTTTTGGTTGCATCTGCATGTTGAGTAAATGATTTTAGAGAACTGTAAGTGTTAACTAAAGGTTCTCTTCCTTGAGTTGTAACTTCTAGTTACAGTTTTAGCATTATGTGCCCATAAGTTAGGTTATTTTTCTCTGGGTGCCTTATGTTTGTTTTGTCCCTGTTGAAGCTCCTCTGCCACCTTTTTGTGTACTCCCTTATTTTTCAGGAGCCTTTTTGAAGTCATGGCATTGGAGTACCCAAAAAGCTGTCTTGTCAAAGGATCAGATCCCAAATTTAGCATAATTCAGTGTGTAACTGAACACCAGGCTGGAAGATGATGTCTAAGTTTCCAGCTAATGTTTTGGAAGTCCTGTATCGTAAAAGAAAACGCTGCTTCACTTTCTGAATCCTCCCATTCATTAGCACTTGTTTGCATGTAATCTTCTTGTACAAGGGATTAAAGTATTTCACGGTTGGGACTGTTCTGATTGTGAATTTATCTTGTACCTTGTTTTAGTCTAGCATTCTGGGACCGTGATCGTTCTCATTGCACATGTGCTAGGTCACTTCCAGGCTCCCATCTGGAGTGAGCCAGATGACCTGTCTGCTACAGGAAATTTAAATTTCCTTGACTGGTTTGTGAGAAGAGACCTGAACTGCACCATTTTGGCTATCACTGCTTGGACAGTCCATCTGCATTTTAGTAAGCATCACGCTTTCATGTTCTGATACACATCCCGTGGCATATGCAGTGTGTGCGTATGTTCATGCTCTAAAGGCATCATAGTGGGAGGTTGCAATGCAGTTTTCTCACTGTCTTGCTTAGGTCAAAGTGAATAACCATAATAATTTAAAAGGTCTCAGGGCTCTAGTCGTGCTGCTTGGGACCACAGGGCGGCATCTATACGAGCATTTCAGTTAAGATTGAAAATGGGCTGTTAACATCTGTCTTCTGATAATTCTTTACATTGTCGTGGTATGCTTTGGTTCACTTTGGAAGTGGCCTCGGAGCACACTAAATTCCTTTTAGATGAAATTTAGCTGGAGGGTGCACTTCCAAGTATGTATGTGATGTACTCCAACAAGGAGTGTTCAGCCTGTGGCACGAGAGTGCCCCCTCCCAACCCCGACTCCCCTCCAAAACAAGCGGTGTGAATGTGTGATCCTCAGCACCACCTGCTTTGGTCTGCAAATCTCCTCCTGGTGCAGAACCCTGCTCTCTACCATGGGCACACCTGAAGGACCCGGGTTGAGTGCTAAGTGCTGTCGTTGTGAGCAATGTGCCACGAAAGATGCTGTTCCAGAGGTCTTGTGGACACAAACCAACCCATACGGGTTGTCCTAGGGTTTCTGTGCATGGTGTGGTCTGGAAAAAAGGATCTCCAGATGACCTAGTGCTGCCTGCTGCTTGAGAATTAAGAGGATTAGTCATGGGGTATGCCACGTTTTGGTAAGAGCGTGACATAATCTAACTGGACAGCAAGTGACAGAGCCTCGTAGGAGTTGCCTCCTCCCCCCAACAGAAAAAGACTGACTGTTGCAGTACCTCAAGGACAAAACAAGAATAACCGAATAAAAGCGTTTTAGGTTGTAGAACAACTGTCCATCACACTAACATCAATTTCAGAAGCGATTTACAGCTCATCCAGCTTGATTTTGCACTAAAATGACGGGGAAAATTACAAATCTAATCGAAATCACTACACTGTTCAAGGAATGTAGAGTTCCTCGGCTAAAAGTAGCAACAAATGGTGGAGGAGATGCCGAAGTGCTTCTCGTCTATGTGTCCCAGCCTGGCGTCCTAGAGGTGGAGCAGGTAAATGTGGGGCTGAGTGGTGGAGCCAGGCACGGGGTGACCTGGCCTGAGGTTGTCCCTGCCAGCGCATCAGGGTGGAAGAGACGATGCGCGCCCGTTTCGAAGATCAGCCACTTTTGTCTCTTGGTGTTTTGTAGAGAGTGAAAAATTACTCAGATGAAGTTTAATACAAGAACGGTAATGTATTTTAAGACAGGTGATGATAGGATACCTAATAATTTCTATCTAGTAGTCTCCCTTCTGGGATCAGTTTTGGAACCGGCTGGCTGTTTTTTCCCATCCATTATAGTTATTTATTCCTGGTCATAACACAGAAAGTAACATTGTTCTCGGGAAACTTCATTACTATGCTAGAGTGGGAGTATCATCTTGGTGGAGATTTATATCGTGCAGGAAGATTAGGAAATACGGAATGAAACAACTGGGGTAAAACATGGCATAAAGTAAATGTGCTTTTGCCGTAGACTGGGGAATCATAAATTGTAAATGACAAGAGAAAAGTCTTGATGTTCTATTAAATCACAAAATGAGCGTGTACCAGCAAGGTGAAGTGACAAGGGGAAAAGCGGGTGTAATTTCAGAATTACTATTATTTGGCAATAAGTGCTCCTGTGGAAAGCTGTCTGGAGCCCCTGAGGGGTATTGCACCTCCTTCTGGTTGCCAGTGTTGGAAAAGGAGATACTCCAAAAAGACTGAAACAGGAAGAGATAGGCTCACTGTTCTTGCAGAGGTGTATTTGTACAAACTGTAAAAGAAAGCATGGTGTATTAAATGGCTGTGAACATATGTAATCTGGAAAAAAGTTTGTATATGGTGAACCTGAGGTGCTGGTGCAACTTGCTGGGGTGAGTAGCAGAGGCAGACCGTTTGGTAACATAAAAGTGAAATGTGTTGTTTATTGAAGGGTTTCTGGGGGATCTAATATGTATTAGCTATGATTGGACAGGTGCTTCCTTCCAAATATCTTTGTCTGTGGCTAAGTTGTGTGTAGAGAACTTACCCGCTCTTAAAAATGATAGGATGACTGGCATGGTACAGCCGAGATAACTTGCTGATAAATATCTATGTATCAGTGCATCTGTGGGCTGTGGTGACGTGATACTTCTTTATGAAATGAGCTGCTTCAGGAGCAAGTCTCCCCCCTATGCTCTGACACTGACACCTGCAGAGGCAATATGTAGCCGCAGCTTCTGAATGCTGTGGTGGTGAGATGCTCTTGACAGCCTTTTGTGAAACCAGTGGAGTGACTGCCATTGATTTCACTGGCAACTGAAGCTTCTGAAAGCAAATGAAGGGAAGGTGCTTTAGAAGGAGCTCACTGCTGTGGTATAATGCTCTTTGAAATGTGCTTAAAAGAGTATTAGCTCCCTACCCCCAAAAGAAACTGGACATACCTTGAAGGGAAGTAAAAAACAAAGTGTTCCTCTAACTGGGGAAACCACAGGAAACTTGTTTTGAATGTAAAGGGAAATTTTAGAGACCAGCTTGCAAAATGAAAGGTCAGCAGAAAAACCCAATGAATCACAATGCAAAAAGATGGGAGATTTAACAATTACTGGAGAAGAGAAAACTGTGACAGCAGTGCTGGGATGTAGCTGTAGGTAACTGCTTTAGAGGAGGTGCATCGGTGTGGACAGCTAACAAGCTCAGTGAGACCGAGCATGGCAAATTATAGTTTAGTGGTTGGGTGTGGAGGGGCTTGTTGGCGTTGAATGCAGGAGAAGCAAAAAGTCCTATTTACCTCATAAAGGGACATTAAATGTGCTGTTAGTAATTTAAATCTAAATATTATACACGGCTGGGTGGCGTATCTGTCTCGTTCTTTTACGTGTTAGCAGACCATCAGTAAGATCTGTGAATTTTGGTTTCTAAAGCACTATGTTTGGTTGGGCTTTGCACAGAAATTAGATACGTATCTTAGATAGGGATTTTTTTGAGTTTGGTAACTTTCTAGATGGAGGCAAGAGTAGATTAAGTTGGATTTTAATTCAAAGTTGAAATACACCAGCTGATATGGGAAACTTCATTTGGATAGTGCTGTTTTCTGTTCTCAAAATGCTTGTCTGTTGTGTCGTAGAGGTGTACAGGGACCGTAGCATGTGGTTGTAACATGCTTTTGAAGGCCATCTAAAGGACTTGGGGATTGCTGTGATAATTAAGCAAATAAAGCAAATTTAGTTGGTAGCTAGAGAACATTAACAAAAATAAATAGTAAAATATATCTTTAATTATATGGATTATTTTTAATATTTAAGAACTTGCTATAGAAATATGGCAGGTAGTGTGTATGTTTAGTGACAGTGTGATAACACTCCAACTAAGGTAACAGACAAGGCAAAAAGGAAGGCTGGCAAAACCAAAATGAATCTATATGATAAAGTGAAACAAACCAGAAGCATAACTGTGGTAGTTACAAAAAAAATAAATAAAAGGCTACTTGTTTGTGGATGAAAGAAACTTAGAAACAAAATAAAATCAAGCATGTTTAGCCTTGTGGAGAAAGGAACATCTGTCACTAGTAACTGCCAGTTTTTCCTGGGGATATTAGGAGCAGGAATGTCCCTGTAGTTTGGGGAGGACCATGACAAATGCTGATTGTGGGAATGGGGACATCACCACTGTTGACATTGCTGGAGACACTGAGCCTGGAATTATCTTTTTTCCTTGGAATTTTTTACTGGAAGATTGCTATAGACATTGTTTGGTGGGTAAAGCATTACTTTTTTTTCCTCCTTGAGCTCTGTGAGAGCAATAAAGTCTTTCCACCAGAGTCACCCCTATTGGAGCCCGTAGTGCAGGAGATGATTTTCTGGACCACAGTAATTCCAGTAAATGGTGCTTCTGGATTTGCAGTGTCATGTTTCTCCTAAACATGTTTGGGTTTTTTGTTTTTGTTTGTTTGTTTGTTTTAAAATATATATACACATGTATATAAAAAGTATATAAATATATATATGACTTGGGGTTTGTATGATTTTTAAAAGAGAGGGAAGAAAATTCTACCTTCTGTAATTTTAATTTTTGAATATGAGTGGCAGAGGGTGAAAGTCAATCACGTCCTAGTGCCTCTAGGGGAGATAACATTCATGTTAGTCCCTCATGAATGTGATTAGGAAAATCCTGACTATTTCACAAATGCCCTTTGTAATCCTTTAAGGGATGGGTAGCTTCTGTTGCAGTGGTCATCCTCAGTAAGGCTCTATAGCAGATGCTAAGTTGCATTTATTGTTTTATTCATCTGTGAAACATCTACAGTTGATGCAAATAGAAAAACTAAATTCTTGGCTGACCAGACCACTGCCCAAGCTAATATAACACATTTGTGCTCCTAACATATTTGTGCTCCTAAAGAAGTAGCAGGTTCGGAGGATGTAACATAAGCTGTGAGTTGCCTTTACTGAGTGCTGGATCCGTTAACGTTGCCATATCCTAGTCCTGCTAAATATAATTGCCTGGGTTTGAGCTGACAATGCTTAAATGACTGTATGATGGTCATAGGGTAACGTTGCCAGGCAGGGTCCTAGTACTGTCTTTTGGGGAGGAAGGAGAGGGTCGCAGTGCAAATTAGGAACCTTTCTTCTCCATGGCCTGATCCAGAGCCTGTGTGTAAATTTTTAATTACTATGGCTCAAAGATGTTTCCAAGACTTCACAAAACTTTTGCATGAGAACACGAGACTTTTGCATGAGAAGTGCAAGTACCGTGTCTTTTGGGGTAGGTGTACTCTACGTGGCAGGGTGGGGAAGGCTGTGGTCTTCTTCCAGGCTTATTTCTTAAGTCACCTGGGAGAGCACAAAGAGGTTTGAGTAATTTGCCAGCAACGTTTTAGCCCAGACTGTAACGTAGAAAACACCAACCCATATTTAACACAGATAACTGACATTTCTGAAAAGTATTAGGAAGATGAAAATGCCATGGTTTTAGTACTGTCACTGATCACTGCTTCAAAGTTGTGGTGGCTTGGAGAAGTTTTGCAGGTAGAAAATGCTCAGTTGGCTTAGAGGTAAGGATCTAAGTACAGCTTGGTAATTGTGATCAGTTGGCACTGCTACCCAGGTTGAGGGTTAGTTAAAATGTTTGACTTAGCCCTGATTATTTGCTTTTGCTGGGGCTTCCTAAACCTTTTTCTGCACCAATAGCTACCCTAAAGGCTCTTAGAATAGAGGAGATTTATGTGGTATTTCTCCAGATGTTTCTGCTTGCTTTGATCTGTTTGTCCAATGTCCCAGATGACTATGAAGAGAGGGAAAGGAGAGCTGATGTTCTTCACTTGTGTTGATTAGGGTGAGAATATCGTAACATATATCTATTTAAGGTAACTGTCAAGTGTTGGATCCACATACGTTTGTGTTGCCTTGCTGCTGTATTTGCAGCAATATTTTCTGCATGCCCTAGTAAATAGGAGATAAGCCAGGTGTCACACGCTGTATGATGGAACATATTTATACAAATAATAGCCTTTTCAGGTAACTTCTCCATTAGTTTTGAGCCCTATAGCAAAGGAACGATTTCCTAGAAAAAGTTTTGCCTGTGATGTGAATTCTAATCATGTGGGGACAGGCACTAGAAATTAAAGAAACGCTGAGTGAAGAACTGGTGTATCAGCACTATGGCTCTACTCCCTCTTTTGTTTTTGAGATGTGTGTGAAGAGAGTCATTCCCTAATAAATTGTTCCTTTTTCCATTTGTCATAATGCACGTTCATGTTTACATAGACATGTTTACATTTCAGATTTTGATATCAACTCTACAAAATGTACCAGAAATCAGGGACGTTTCCTTCAACCACTCTGCAGATTGGTTTGGCTCTTATGGTTTAGCATTTGCAGCTTGGTCTTGCTTTATATGCTAGACGAGGTTTATGCCAGCCTAATTGGTTGCTGGCATTCCTGAATTTCACAGCTGCTGTATTCAGCTGTGTACTAGAAAAATATAATGGAATACTGTTTGTGGAGAGCAAGAGGCAATTGTAAAGATGTAAATGTGCTTTCTGGCACTTCAATAACATGTAAACTTTTAGTAATACAAAGAATTTTTAGGAACAAATTGCATGGGTACCTTGCCAGCTTAAACATTATAATATACATTTAAAAATTAAGCTGAGAGTATTTGGAAAAGGGACATAACTTTTATTTTTGTTAGGTTTTTTTTTATTCAGTCCTGACTTTTTTGGCCATGGAATGGATGAAGTTTGGCACAGAGATGGGAGATTTATTGTGATTCTTTTGTTATGGCATGCTGGCTTACTGTGTTTGTGAGAGTGTTCAGTATCTTCTATTCATTCGTCAGCCTACTCTGATCTCCTTTCACTTGATATGGCAAAGATTAAACCTTTTCTAATTATTCGTTCTCTGTCAAAAGTAGTTGAGCACAGAAGCAGGTAATAGGACTTAGATGATGGCTCTGTGGCTAACACGGTGTCCCAGGTTTCAGCTGTGAACACTGCTTTTCTTAAAAATTTATGAATTTTGGTAAACATCCTAAAGATGATTAGTATAAAATGTTTTGCTAAACTTAGATTTTTCATTTATAATTTTTCTCTTGATTTTGGATTGACAACTGGACCCAGCCTTAAAAGAGTAGCAGAAGATGATACCAATGTAAGCTTGGGGAGTCTTCCATTTCCCACAGTTCCTGTGTCCTTGTGGTCCCAGCACGCACTTTGTGGCCATGGCAGGAGTGGCACTGCTGCAGGAAGACAGTGGCTTCTGGTGCAACGTTGCTGATGGAGCAGGTAGCTAATTGCAACAGCTCTACAACAGGGTATTCTTGCACAAAATTAAGTTCTTAGGTGTTATTAAATACAGGAAAAATCAGTGGAGAGGTGTATGAGGACCTTGCACAAAGAAAACTTGCACAGAAACGCTTGTCCAAGGAAATAAGGTGTGAGAGTCTGCATCAGCCCAGCCACCAGCAGGACTCAGTTGTGTTTCTGTGGTCGGGATGCGTGCCTGCCCAGCCTCCGTGGGTGAGGGGGAGAAGGGAGAGCGGAGGGGAGGGCACGGCGGTGGTCCCTGNGAGGGCACGGCGGTGGGCCCTGCCAGCACATCTCCAGGCAGAGCCTTGGTGGGGAGCACTGGCCAGAGCATCCCTGGAGAGCACCCAGCCTGGGAGAAGAGTGCTCAGGAACCATGAGTGGAAGGGTTTGTTCGAGCGAAACACGGGGCAGGGAAATAAAAACTAGCAAGTGCTGGAGGAGAGGAACCAAGTGAAGCAAAGGTGGTGGTGGGGGACACACACACACATGATTCTTTTGTTGTTTTGTTCTGGTTTTGTTGTTTTTTTGGTTTTTTTTTTTCTAAGTAAAAAAACCTTCTTGAGTG
>VXAK01017349.1:323-15986 GCA_013399435.1 Arenaria interpres | reverse complement strand
GCCAAACTCTATATATACCAATCTCTTGCACTAGAGTGGAACTTCTGACTTCATCCTTTGGTTCTGCTGCTTGAAAATAAAAGGTGTTGCTACTGAGAACCACAAACCCATCCATGAGCTTTGGAATCAGGCCACCAGCTTGTCTAAAAGAGAATGTTTCCACTGTCTCTACTTCAGCTTAGGGTTTAGTCCTTAATTAGGAGCTAATCTGTTGTACATCCCTGCTTAAACTGTGGTAGGTAGTAGTAAATTTTGTGCTGCAATGAGCTGTTAATGATTTAGAAGACCTTCTGACCCAGCCTAGCTGTTCGCTGGGCACTCATGATTATTTCATTTGTACAGTAACTGGAAAATGAAAACAAGATCCTCGAGATCTGACACAGGGTTGTACTCACTGTTCCAGGAACGGATTTCATCTCATCATTTCTTATAGGAAAAATCTGTTTACAGAAAAGACTGAAAAGGGGAAAGAGTTCCCATCTGTGAGTACTGCTCTGTGAAGATTATGCTCTAGTTTCATGTGAAAGAGAGCGAGCATGTTTTATCTCAGGAAAGTTCATGAGGCAATTCATAATGAGAACATGGTTGGGTCAATTTTTGTTGAGAATGCATCCCACAGGTTAAAAATTGGTTGTGCAGTAAGAGCACGGGCAAATGACTATTATTGTGAATGGCCCTGATTCAGAAAAGCACCGAACAGGTGCTGGATGTTAAACTTGAATTTCTGGATGTCAGTTTTGAAACAAGGCACCAACATTGCACAGGCTTCCCAACTGCAATCTGAAATGTTGCTATGACAGTTTTCAAGGTTTCTTTAGTTCTTGGCTATCTGTAGGTGGTTTCCAGGAAGAGGCACAAATCAGCATTTGCAGAAAGCCGAGTTACCTATATATTGATGTCAAAATGCAGTTGGCATTTATTTATTTTTTCATTATGTACCTCTGTGTACACACAGAGGGACAGACACACACACGTGAATCACTAGCTTTGACTTGAATCTGGTGTCTCATGGGGCTAGACCTTCCATCAGCACTGTGTGGGTATGGGGAAGCATTTCATGCACAACGTGGCCATTCTACCACAGGTGTCCAAACTCTGTAGAACTCATCTTGTGATCACCATTTACAGCACTCGTGGTGCTGCTGCATTTGGGTTTGGAGTTGTGCAATGTCTTCTGCACTCCCTGTGTCTGGCAGCTTGAGCAACCACCTTGATTTAAAAGTGGAATAGAACAGAGAGACCTCTTTCTGCAAAGAAGATTGTACTTAATCTGTATAGAAGGGCAGAACCAAGCTTAAAACCAGCCAACCATATCAGAAACAGGCACAAAAAAAAGATGGTTTTAACTTTGGTCTGAAAAATGCTTTTCAGAATTACTTGAAAAGTAAGTTTGGTTATAGATCTCCAGCCTGGAACAATGATACAGTAGAACATTTTCAATGTAAAACCTCTGGTTTTCTAAGGAAAATAAAATTATCATGCGAATTACATATAATTTGTTTTCTTATCTTTGAGGCTAACAGCAAAATTTTGGTGGTAATCAAGGGGTGGGGACACTGCCCAACCAGTGTTTTGAGGATTCTGTTATGATCAAGATAGCAAACTGCTGATGAGGTCCACTCGTCTGGTATATCAGGCTGCACAGTCATCATGTGAAATCGGTTCAATTCACATCTCCATGGGGGTGATTTGAACTTCACCAGCATCACCCGCATGCTTAAAGGGGACCACATGGCCACAGACTTCACTCAGTGTTGTGGTTACTTGCATCAGGTCACACTTGGACCCAAATCAGCTGCCTTCCAAGCAATACAAAAACAACCGGACATTGATACATTGACAGGCTGAGAGAGCTGGGGTTGTTCAGCCTGAAGAAGAGAAGGCTCCGGGGAGACCTCATGGTAGCCTTCCAGTATCTGAAGGGAGCTCCAGGAGAGCTGGGGAGGGACTCTTTGTCAGGGAGTGCAGTGACAGAACAAGGGGTAACGGGTTTAAATTGGAAGAGGGGAGATTTAGATTAGATATTAGGAAGAAATTCTTTGCTGTGAGGGTGGTGAGGCACTGGAACAGGTTGCCCAGAGAAGCTGTGGCTGCCCCATCCCTGGAGGGGTTCAAGGCCAGGCTGGATGGGGCTTGGAGCAACCTGGGCTGGTGGGGGGTGCCCCTGCCCGGGGCAGGGGGTTGGATGTTGATGACCTTGGAGGTCCCTTCCAACTCTAACCATTCTATGATTCTATGATTCTGTGATCCCACCACAGTGCACATCCACAGGTGTGAGTCCACTCTTGGTGGACAAATTTCTATGCAACCTCATTGATCTTGAGCCTGGGGTCCCTTCCAACCCAAGTTATTCTGTGATTATCCACTAGTTTGCACCTTCATGCCCAGGCACAGTGTGTGTACCTTGCACCACTGCTGTCCTGGCTTGGTAGCTCCCACGGTGTCCCCATCCCCTCGTTGGGTCAGCAGGAGCTTGGGTGCACTCAGCGTTGCCAGGACCACCACACTCCTGTCACTGAAACCCAGCTGATGATATGGGATCCAATGTCATGCAAAGGCAGGCAGAAAGACAGCGGTTTTTATTCCCCGCGATACCAAAGTGAATAGCCCTGAAAACTGGAGAAAGGCACCAACTACCCCCAGCTTCAGATAAGGTGCCTTGGCTCATTCCTAATGCCAGCCCAGGACCCTAATCCCTGGGTTTTCACTTCCTTTGGCTCCTCTTCCCATTCCTACAGCCACGTTGTGAGTCCTGTCGTCTCAAGAGCTATATGAGAGGAGTTACAATTAACCAAACATTTTGATAACCTAAGAGCAGCAGGAGCAATAGTTCTGGCCTGTGCTTTAGTTCTGGGGTCAGAGCCTTTCTGTCAGTGTTACTTAAATGATGCATTGCCTTGAGCAAATATAGCAAGTAATAAGAAGTTCCTGAGTTTATAATTGAGTTTGTTGAATATCTTCCAAGTCTTCTCTGCTCTGTTTCCTACAGGGAAGAGGCAAAATATACCCAGAGCATAAGACCAAAAAAAAAACCCAGCAGAAAACCTAGAAAGAAATGGTTAAATTGACCTACATACTAGCAATTTTGCTGACCAGATTATTTAAAAGGCTAAAGGGCTGCAGATGTCAAATCCATATATGTATCAGTAAAATGATCATGATAATCACAGCTTATAAAATAGAGCTGAAATGCTTCATTAGGTACTGACAGTTTCTAAACCATGTTGTCACTTTCTGAAAATGTGTCACACTGGCATTTACTTTTTTTTTTTTTTTCTAGATATGGAGAGAAAGAAATAGAGAATTTCACTGTGAAGCAGAGATGAGCTGAAAGCAAATCAAAAAGGTCTCTTAAAGAGATCACCATTCTCTTTCAGCAAAGCAGGACAATGTATTAAATAAAACTGCTCTTAACCTGTTGGGCACTTGAATCCCTTGGGTTTCCTGTAGTTATTCTATTGAAAAGGAGGCTTAAGAAGTACAGATTTCAACAGCTTTTCAATGGACTATAGCTCCATGTAAGGAAAAGCAAAATTTAAAGGTAAAGTGAATCCACTGCTGCATTCGTATTACAGTAACTTGTACTTGAAATTGTTCCTTTTCTAAAAACTGTTGGTGGGTTGGTTTGTCTNAAAAACTTTTTTGGGTTGGTTTTTTTTTTTTTTTTTTTTTTTTTTTTTTTAATTTGAGTTGTGGGGAGTTTGTTTTATTGTTTCTCCAATACGATTTACCTGTTAGTTTAAGGATACGAAATGATATGTATTTCTTTCATGTAAAGATCCAGTCCATCATTTCACAAGGGTAATTCTTGGAAAGAGAGGAATATTTCACTCAGAAATACGACATATGCTTGTGGGCAAAAGATGCCTGTGTGTAGTCAGCAGATATTATATACACCTAAGCCCCCCTCGCAAAATGTAATTTAAGCAATACTTTAATAATGACTGTGCCTACTTCTACATGTCTTAACAATGGTGCATTTCACGGAAGCTCTTTAAAATAAAGTGAGATCCCCAGTGCGAGTCTGCAGATATGCAGCACCACATGAAAAGCCACTGAACTGATCTGTGAAGTCCCTCCTGCGGGGGATTTCCAAGCAAAAGCAGCTTTTTAAGTGAGCCAAAAAGGGCTGGTAGAAGTGGCCTAGAGTAACCATTTTCCATCTATTACATGTAACCACCAAAATAATTTACCTTGTAATATGGAGGAATCGCAAGGCTGCTCTGGATTACACCCCTTTCATTTGTTTCACAAGGATTCATAAGGATTCCTCTCCTTTTTCCTTCATGTGCTTCATGGCCACCGCAGCATTACTCTGCTCCTGGCCCTGGGAAGCAAGCGGTGAGCTGGCATAACTGAGTTATGGATGTACCATACTGGGGCAATACCCCTCATCCAGATAAACGTTGCAGGAAGGAGGCTTCAACGGGCCCAATCCTGACAGTAAGGATGAGAATAAAGATGATTACCTGCGAGGTGGTCAGGGGTCATGTAAGAGCCGGGTGAGATCATCTTATATTTTAAGCTATTAAATGAAAAAGAGGAGAACATTTACTTATTAAGATCATTTCCTAATCATTCTTATAAGATTTTAATGAGTGACAAACTGACTCTGGATACAAATTTATGATTTCCCAAAATAACAATTTGATTGGTTTGAGTGATGTCTTGCATCAAGTAATCACAGTTAATTTTGCTTCTGAAGCGATTTGACTTTGCCAGTCTATCACATCTTCCATGTGCACAGCTGTATTCCCACGGCTGCATCTCTTTTCTTTGTCTGAGGTAACCCCAGTGCCCAGGGACAGTTCTTCTCTGACTTTTATTCATGTCCTGTGTGTGGACCTGATATACGTCTGGTCCGCTAGCTATTTTCTTCTCTTTACATGAATCTTTCTTATCCTATTAATGTTGACTTTCAGCCTAGTTGAAACCCTGTTTTCTTAGCAGGATGGGAAAGTAGAAACAATTAAAATGGGAACAGTAGCCAGTAGCAGCCTGTATGATGGCTTTTTCCCCCACCACCATCTCTATTACATCAAACAAAGCTCAGAGAGGAGGAAATAGTCCCTTACTGCTTTCCTGATAGCACAGCAACAGAAAAGAGGGAAAGGACAGATGTGCTGCTCCTGGCTGAGGGAAGCTAATGTGGGAAAAAAAGAGTAAAAAAATAAAGGAATTCTTCCATTTTCTCACACTTCCTTATGCAACCACAGCTTGCTCAGGAAACAGCCTTCACACGCATCTTGCGCTGCACCTGGGAGTACTGAAGCCACAGGTTTCCACTTGGAGCCTGCGAACTGGCGCTACTCACCTAAATAAAATAAAATAAATGTGGTTTGCCTTGAAGGGCAGGGCCTGGGGAGGGGAAGGTAAACCTGGGGGTTTCAGGTAAAGTAGAGGTATCGAATTCTCCGGCTGCGGACGGCTCCCTTCACCCCGCGTGGGACCGCGAGGGCGAGTGGGGAGGCAGAGGTTGGAGGGCGACGGCGCGGAGGAGCGAACCTCTTCCCAAGGAAAAGTTAAGCCATAAAGGCTCGGCAAGGAGCGTGGACGCCGCTGCCGGCTGACTCGCAGCACAAAAAATAGCCCAAAACACTAACCCACCCCAGGCAACTGCTGGCCAGATGTGTTCAGCTGTATGCGTGCTACCCCGGCTCCCTGCGCAGCCCCTCACATACCGCAACTGCGCTGCTCGGGGTGGGCTGTGAGAAGCAGAAAGGAAGGGCAGAGCGCAGTTGACATTTTTTTATTTTTTTTTCTTCCTTTTCGCTGTTTGTTTTATATCCTCCCACTCCTCATTTTCCTCCTCCTACACCCTGGTGCCGCATACTGATGAGAAAATACTTGGTGCAGACCCAAGCAGTTATTTTTGGTTATTAAGGTTGGTGCTGGCTGCCCAACCTACACTTTCTAACTGGCTGGAGTTGCATGGGGCTGTTGGTTTTGCATTGTCAGCATCTAAGGGCATATTTTAAAATGATTTTGGGAACAAATTGTGCAAACACACACACACACGTGTTCGTGTATCTATGTGCAGATAAATTGCACATACACAGCTTTCCATCCCATACATTAAATTAGGTAAAAGAAACTGTCTTTTTTCAGGTTTCACAGCTATTCTGTCCTTTCCAGGTATTACAAGCATCACCTGTAAAAAGAAACCTGTAAAAATAACAAAGGAAGCTGTTGGATGACGAAATAAGAGAGCATGCTGTTAGGAGAAGAGTGTGCTATAGAAAGGATGGGGGGACAAGTAGTAGCACAGGAGGACATGTAGGTTTCTCTCCACTTGGAAAGTGAGTTCTTCTGTAGATCAATAAAAAAAAAATGTTAGGGAAAGACCCTGGGACCAAGTGATCCAAACAGCCAGATTCCTCTTCATTGTTTGTGAGGGGACAAGAAATAGAAGAAAAACTCCAGTGACTAAATGGGGCACTCCAATCCCCTGCTAGAATTTTCATACAACCAAAAGCAAACCATTTCCCAGACCCCCAGATATTCTCAGCATCTTTGCCTTCCCCAGGTGGGCTCTGACTGAGGCTTTTGCACTAATGCCATCACAAGAAGACTCACGCTCCGAGTGAGATTCGAGGCACAGCCTATCTTAGACTATGCTTGATACTGTGCTTCCCTGGTTAGGGTGAGAAAAGTGAGGAGCAGGTACACTCTGGTGACACACCATATGGTCATGGTGCCTTGGTCTTCTTTTTTCTCTGTATCTGTGCCACAGGTGTTGGGTGGTGATGACCAAAAAGACAAGAAGCGCAGCAGAGAGAGCTGCGACAGCTTGTGAACATTTTGCAGTTACCCCATTCACCAGTCTTCCAGACCTTGAGAAGACCAGGCTGGATGGGGCTTTTGAGCAACCTGCTCTAGTGGGATGTGTCCCTGCCCAGGGCAGGGGGTTGGACCTTGATGACCCTTAAGGTCCATTCCAACTCTAACCATTCTATGGTTCTGTGATTCTATGATTTTCAGATAACATGCTGGAAAGAATTTGCACCAAAAAGCTACCAGATTTCCAGGTCCTTTTATCCTTCTACTGGAGGTGATAGCTGCAGCAACCCTGGGCTTGGACACAGAGCATGTCAGGCTGCTGCAGGCACACCAGGAAGCTAACAAAGCTGGCTGGTAACAAGCTTGAGCAAAAATATGTGCTAACCTGTTGCTGCAACTCTTGCTGTGATTTGTTTTAGGTAAGCTGTCTCAGAAAAAACCTTGTTGAGGGCTCATGGCTTTTGCCAGCTGCCTTCTACAGTCAAGGAACAACTGTGTGCTCCTTCTGAAGCTGCAGTCTACAATCATGAGCTTGGATGCCAGCAGGAGCACTGCCTTTTAGATATCTTCCTTTAGGAGGTCCTGTGGTGGCTGACTTGTTAGTGCTGGTGTTTGCTGTGCCCCCCAGACATGGAGCGTGCTGGGGATGCCCGTGTTGGCAGCTGAGCACTAAGGCTGTCCTCGTTGAGGCGTCTTGCTGGTCTTCCTTCACAATTTTCTGCCATATAGACCCAAGGATCCTCTGCACCGGGTGTGTGTCCGTCACTTCACATCACAGTGCACGAGGCAGAAGGCAGCTCCGTCCGCCCAGGAGCTGTAAAGCCTGACAGCTGTGATAGCAGCTGAGGTTCTCGTCCTCCTGGCTGCAGGAAAAAAGGCTTAGAACGAGGTCAGTGAGTCTCTACAGAGTCATCGTGATGCTCATCCCTTCGTGTAGCAAGTGTTGGGGTTTTTTTCCTCAACATTTTGAAGCCAGAGCTTGGGCACACCTGATAGAATCATAGAATGGTTAGAGTCAGAAGGGACCTTAAAGATCATCTTGTTCCAACCCCCCCACCCTGGGCAGGGACACCTCCCACCAGACCAGGTTGCTCCAAGCCCCATCCAGCCTGGCCTTGAACCCCTCCAGGGATGGGGCAGCCACAGCTTCTCTGGGCAACCTGTTCCAGTGTCTCACCACCCTCACAGCAAAGAATTTCTTTCTGGTATCTAACCTAAATCTCCCCTCTTCCAATTTAAACAGAATCACAGAATCTTTTAGGTTGGAAGGGACCTTAAAGATCATCTTGTCCAACCGTCAACCTGATGAAACCATTACCCCTTGTCCTGTCACTACACTTCCTGACAAAGAGTCCCTCCCCATCTCTCCTGGAGCTCCCTTCAGATACTGGAAGGCTGCTATAAGGTCTCGCTGGAGCCTTCTCTTCTCCAGGCTGAGAGAAGAGAAAGTCGCTCCAGAGAATGTCACATCTACCTTTTTTGCCCTAATGGCCAGTGCACCATGAAGGCACATGGTTTCCTTTGGAAACTACCACGGGGAGCAATTTTCCTTTGGAAACTACCACGCGTGGGGCAGAAAGGCTGGCCCTGAGCTGGGAACAGAAAGGCAGATGATGGGGCCAGCGCAATGGGGGAGACAAGTGCCCGGGTCAGATGCTTGGAGGTCTGCAAAGTCCCAGACTGTAGGGTGGGTGGCTCTGCCTGCGCAGCCGGCTGCTATCTCCCCCGTTCTTCCCCGACCTGCAATAGTCTCTGCCTGCCCAGAGCAATCTTGACAACACTCACAGGCCTGTAAACACCAGCAAACCAAGTACACTAAATCTATGCATGGCTATTTTTGGTAAGCTCAAGGAAAAATAGCAGCCTGCGTTGGGAAAGCCTGGGAGCCTGCCAAGGCCATGATGTAAAGCTTTCCAAGTGAATGCTATGGCTGAATCAGTAAAAGCATGTCTGAGTCAGGATATGCTGTAAGATCTTGCCTTCTGAAATTAAATCCCTCCTCTCTCACAGAGAGGTAATATTTCATGCTGTTAACCCTTTCTTCTCTGCAGAGGAGTGAGCATTAAAGCTGCATAATTCAAAAGCTTCATTTAATTTCGGAGGAAATGCTTTGTTTAGCATTTGGCATTTGGCTGCTAACAACAGAGTCTGAATCTACTAACAAAGCCAGAAATTCCCAATGGAGAAATAATGAAAACCACTGGTATTTTCCTAGAGTCTTTTTATTTTTAAATCACATCAGTGGATTATTGAACAACAGTCATATTCAAATAGCTGCTAGCTCTGAAAAGACAGCGATTTTGAAAAATAAATTTCCATATTTCCTTCTAAGTTTTTCTTTGTATCTGTCCCCTGTCAACTAGGCTTTTGGTTGATTTTCTTCTTCTGCAGGATGCAGATAGTGTTGTTAACAGGACTGTCCCCTAAAAGGAAAAGGTTTCAACAGCAAAACACTTTTCCATATTACTGGAAGGGGAATGATTTCCATGGGCCTCTCCCCAGCATCCTTGCAATAAAGGCAGTTCCAGGAACTGATCTGACTTTTGACAGGAGAGGTTTTTAGGCAACGGAAAACAGTATCCAAAGTAGAAAACCTGTCTCTCCCTTAGCGAAAGTGATTTGCAGACCTACTCCTAGGACCCCTCTAGGACAAGGTTTATTAAAGAAGGGGTGGTTAGTAATAATAAACTATCTGAAACACACAGTAAATCTGTCTGAATAATATAAAACTCTCTTAGTGCACATCATCATGCTGTTTATCTGAACAATAATGCTAACTCTTTGCTTCAAACTCCGAATTATTTGGTTTTGCACTGAGAGTGTTACAAACCTCCCCGTTACTCATGTTGTTCCCTTTTCCCTTTTGGTATCAGCTGACGTCCCCCACACCCTGTCTCCATCTTTTCCACACTCTGTGCTTCTTCATGTCCTGCAGCTCTCACTGCAGCTCCCAGCTTTTCTTTCTCTGCTATTACCATCTCAAGCACCTTTTCTCTTCTGTCGCATCCCTCTAATTTATGCTGTGCTCCTACTTTCACTTTGGTTCAAGCCAGGATCTGGCAGGAACCAGCAGAAAAATTGAGCACATTTTGGACTGTGGTGAGAGGCAGAGTTTCGTTAGACTGCCATGGGGCTTGTGCCTGGTCCTCCAGACACCTCACTGCAAAGCTCAGCACCCTGTGGACGATATACAGGGTACTTACAGTGATGTTTTGAGGAAGAAAGGGAGGAAAATGGCACAAGAATATCATCTTCCTTGCAAATAATGAGAGATTCTGGGGTAAAACTAATAAAAAAAATAGCCCAGCTTGTAAATTTTATGTGACTGAACAGCACAGTCTGACCGCAAGACACGTGTTAAACTCACTGGTCAAATGAAAGGACAATGATTTTCTGAAACTATGATCTAGATGGGCTTCTTGATCCCAGTCCTAGGTGCTAGTCACCTAGGAGCTAAGTCACAACGTATCCAAAAAATGTGAGATGTGAATATTAATAGTTTCTGATTAAAAGCTGATCAAAGACTTTTCAGTCCCCTAATAGCAAACTCATACCTAAGCTGTTCATCCTGCTTCTGAGATGTGGTTGGAATGCACTTCTCTCAACATCTGTATCATAGAATCATAGAATGGTTAGAGTTGGAAGGGACCTTAAAGACCATCAAGCTCCAACCCCCCTGCCCTGGGCAGGGACATTTCCCACCAGACCAGGTTGCTCCAAGCCCCATCCAGCCTGGCCTTGAACCCCTCCAGGGATGGGGCAGCCACAGCTTCTCTGGGCAACCTGGGCCAGGCTCTCACCACCCTCACAGCAAAGAAGTTCTTCCTAATAACTAATCTAAATCTCCCCTCTTTCAGTTTAAAACCATTACCCCTTGTCCTATGGCTCCCCTCCCTGACCAAGAGTCCCTCCCCATCTCTCCAGTAGCCCCCTTTAAGTACTGGAAGGATGCTATAAGGTCTCCCTGGAGCCTTCTCTTCTCCAGGCTGAACAACCCCAAATCTCTCAGCCTGTATGTAGCTCTGTGGCCCATGCTCTGCAGGTTTTAACACAATTCGGTGTCCTGTATGTCCAAATAGAGACCCAGACTTGGAAAGTTATGAAAAAGATTTCATATATTTATTTGTGGACTGCCAGCGCTAGCTCAAGCTGATCAAAGATTGCAGGCTCTGTTGATGGAAGCATTCTTCCACTGCCTTGAAATACTACTCTCATCAAGAAATTGCTGTGACAATTTCTCTAGCCGTAGCTGGAAGATTTGCTAGGCAAATAGAAAAGCCTTTGAAATTCAGGGTGCTTTTGGGTGTTCCAGGCTGGTTAACTGGGAGACCTCAGTGGCTGTAATTGGGAACAAAACTAGATAATAACAATAATTCAAAATATCACAAAGCATGAAGTTTTGTTTCCGGTGCGTGGACGTGTTGTGTTTCCAAACTTGCTGTGAGAAGTGCCTGTGCTCCTCCAGAGCTCCACCACCGGGGAGGTGGGCTGGCAGGGATGCAGTGCCCACTCTCCATCCACCGCCTCCTACAATGTGCCCTGCACCCTTGGCTGCCTCAGGGTGCTTAAGGCGGGGAAACAATGTGGGAGCTGGTTTATGCAAAAGATGTAAAAGTGAAATAAAGCTGTATTGTATAGAGTTCCTGCCTCCCGTGATGGCTGTTTATCCCCTTCAGCAGTCTTTCTGCCACTTCTCTCGCAGAGGCCATTTAAATCTTCGGGGCATTTTAACCTTCTTTTCCTTCTCTCAGCCACAGGAGAGCTCTCCCATGGCTGCTTACCCTCCTGAGTTTTTCCCTTTTTGCATTCGAGGCTACATTTTTGGCCCAAGCTCTTCTTTGTGTGTTGCTCCTCCACGAATCTGCCTGATGGCTTTTCACTGGGAGACTGGCACTGACACATATTTCCTTCCAGCAGCATCCTGTTCAATTAGTGCTCTATGACAGGTTGCGGTCCCTACTCAGCAGCAGCTGGGGACTTGAAACATAAGCCTGTTTTTTGCTTGGTAGCCCTACAGAGGCTTCTCCATCAAGATCCGAATCTCTGGTGAACAACTTAATCTCATTCCCCGCTCATTTGCATTTTATGCCTAGCATCTTACTTTGCATTCATCTATATTTATGATACATCACAGTGTACAGGCAACTCCTTTCAGAGCAATTTTCTTGATGTCATTAGCCTCGCTGGTAACTTGCTAAACGAACAGCAAAAGGGTTTAAGAGGATTCAAATAACAATTAGATAATTATGTCTACAAGAACAACATGACATTTTATATCTAGTCAAGGGAGTGGAAAAATGATGCCAGTGATATTAGCAGAAGCAAGTTCCAGGTGAATAGCCAGGAGTTTAAGTGATTCCCTAAACCAGCTGGAGTCCCACGAGGTCCTGCACGTCCCCCATCTGCCCACAGGGTCCCAGCTCTCAGGATTTTTTTTTCTTGCTCTCAACCTTTCCCGCTTTTCCTGACAGTTAAAGGTCCTCCAGGACACGTCTTCTAGCACCGTGCCCCGAAGCCACCCTCCTTAGACCCTCTGACACTCTCCTTTGCAGTTTTGAGAGATGGCAATGACTCAAATGGGTTGGAAGAGGCCACAGCTCCTCACCAAAGCTCAAAGTGAACTGTTTCAAACATAGTGCCTTGTACTTATTAGGGGATTTACATGATACCCATTACTAGCTTTGTTAAAGCAAATTAAGTGGGAAGAAAGACAAAACGTGAGAGCTAGAGGTGTATTATGTGACCAAGTTTAAATGCCTTTACAATGAGAGCTGGTTGTAATGACCTACTAGCAGCCTGTGGTGGAGTTGGACCTACAAACCTGCTTGCTCCTACAAGGTTTTGCAAGAAACTCTAGAGCAAAGTTTCAGCGAAGTTGTATAAAACATTAGCAGGCTTTGGGTGCAAGGAGATGGCTGCTAGCAAACTCCACTGTGGAAAAAAAAAACACCAGAAAGGCAAGAGAAGTTTGTCCGTGGTTAAAAGGCTGCGTTGCAAACATGTGAAACAGCTAGAGAGAAGTTGCCCCCAAGTCCAACTGTGAAACCTCGGTGTCGTGCCCTGCTAATGCTGCAGGACATCTTGGCTTGACAGGGGTGGAAATTGCCCTATGCACTGCCATACATCAGCATCTTTGGGCTGATGGACCTGAAGATGGGCACATGTTGATCTTTGCCCATCCTTGCAACTTGGAGCTGCAATTGGCTTTCTTCAAAGGAAAGGAAGCAGGCTATTCTTCAAATAGGAGGTTACCACAAACCAGTTTCTGCCTGTTTCTGAGCTCATGTGGATCCCCCAAGGAGACCTTTTCTGCACCAACCCATTCTCTGAATTCAAAAACCTTTGCATGAGTAATGAGGGTAAGGACAGCCCGTGCTCTGTCATGGATGTGCATGCAGTTGGGCAAGTATCAGCACCAACATCACCAGGAAACCTCCTCAGCTCAGCTTTGTGCACAAGGACATAAGAATGAGGAACCAAACAGACAGTAAGGTGTCCACCTTTGGCACTGTCCACTAGTGGAGATCAAGGATCTGATTTTTCTAAAGGTATTTAGTCAGTCAAGGCAGGAACAATTTCACAGGCAGAATTTCAGAAGCACTTGAAAAGAGTTCTTGAGGACTTCCTGAGATGTTTGAATTCATATAAATATACATAAATATTTCAAAATATGGTCTATATGGTTAAAGAATTTGGCCACCATTACTATAATTTGCCTGAAATCAGGCCAGGATAATATACTGCAGATAGTCCTTTACAGGTGGTCTCTGGTTGTTCATCAGCTATGCTATACCAGAAAAATTAGTATAATCTAACCAATGTTTTCTCTCCGACTATTTAGCATGTCACACTGCACTGATTACTGAAATCATGGAATAAACCTGATTATTTATTATTTTTCTTAAAACAGTTAAAAAGCTCTTTAACCAAGTGCTCCTGTAGTTTAATCCAACTGCTACAGAACTCTGTCTATACAATTTCATCTAGCAACACTTGAGGACAAGTTTGTTACACAACAATGACAATTAGAGGTTTATGTCCTAAAGACATGTAGAGAAAAAGTTGGTTTTGAGTTCATGGAGATATTAATACTTCTTGCAGTTATTGTGACACTTCGTACGACTGACCCCATTCTAGAGGATTCTCCAAAACTGAACAAATTAACAGTGATGAAGAAATGTTACATTTCTTAATTTTTTGGCCAAAGAAAGGGAAACAAAAGGATAATGAGAGTGATTGTGACAATATTGAGAAAAAAATGCAAATCTCCTCTCTCCCTTTCGTGTCCTTTAAACTTTAAGCTTTCATTTATTTCACGCTCTTCGGTTTAGCTGTACAAGATCCTGCCAATGTGTGCATGGCTGCTCCACTCAGCCTGAAATCTCACTAAATTACACCATGGTTTCTTGGCAGAAAGGTTCATATCTTCCACTATAATTTTGTGAAAAACAGTATATTACTGCAGTGCTGCCAAAGTCACAAATCAAGCAATATGTAAGGTGCTCCAAAATTATGAAATTGTTCTAACTACAGTGAGGTGAAGGAGAGAAAATGTCTGGGGCTAAGTTTCTTAAATGAGTGGGTTTGAAATTTCCATGTCCATTCAGCACATTTTCTAATTTTTTTTTTTTTTTTTTTTTGTTCCATATGCTTAGAAAATGTAAGCATAAATTCTGACATAATTCCGTAACTCCAGAAGCCGCAGCCTTAAACAACACACCAAGCGGTGCACTATGAACACGAAGGTTGTAAGCTGTCAATGCTGCTGATGATACCCAAACCTCAACAAAAAAAATAATAGCATAGCTTAGATTTCTTGTCTAGCGTCTTCCATCTGAGTGGCGTTACTTAAAGGTTAGACAGCTATAAGTGTGATAAATATGTCCGTGTTATAGGCAGTTGCATCAAGGAAATCTCACGTAAGACTGAACATCTGCAAGTGGTGTAGCAACTAGCATGCATCTGACAGACCAACTAATTTACCACAGTTAGTCCAGGAAGACTTTACATGCAGATAGCTGAAATTTCTGCATAAAATGTAATTTTATGCCGAAATGCCCTAAGAGGAAACTTCACCATTCAGTCGTGCCTATTGAGCCTTTGCCAAAGAGCTCAGGTCCTTAAATAATCGGGCCAAATTTCCAGCTGGTGTAAATTAGCGCACCTCCACTGGTGTCAGTGGAACGATTTCGATTTACACCAGCAGCGAATGTAAGCATCTGTGTTTATTCATGCAAAATAAATGATTTCATGGAATAATTACAAAACAATTAAGCCTGCCATTTATTGGCATCATATAACTGCACGCCATTCTGTGTACCTGCGAGTACAGGCAGTAACATACAGAGAGTACTCGAGCTGAATATCGGGTTGAATTCATAATAGATAACTAAAGCAGCAGTGACACCATTCCCTGTTGAAATGAAATTTAATGAGAATGATGGAGAGAAATAATTCTGCAATCTACCTTTCCCCGCTCTTAATTTAACCAGAAGCTGAATGCCTTGTGCAAAGTTACAGCTACTTAGACAACTGATTATTTGTCTTGCCACCTTTTTTCATTCATGGAGAACGTAGCATGAGTTAATTCTTACAGATAGCCCACCGTAGAATTGCTTTTAGACAAAGCAGACAGATGGACTCTCTCTTCCCTGAAGCCTTGTTAAACTAATAATCTATAACATTCATCCTTTAACTTTTAATTGCATTTCATTAGCTAGTGTCTCCTAGTTTACACTTCAATTGTAAAGTACAGGACTATATTATATATGTGTACAGGGCTCCTCCGTTGAAAATCTCAGTGGGTTTTGGCTCTTCATCTGTGTGGCTGTGATTCAGCATGGCAGGGGTTAGCTCTTAGATGCCACTGTACTCCAGGGAATT
>VXAK01017348.1:0-10910 GCA_013399435.1 Arenaria interpres | reverse complement strand
TAGAAATGCAGAAAAAAAAAAAAAAAAAAAGGGACAGCTCAGGAATGAATACTTTACATTCATTGCATACTGCAGCTCTTTACCAAAGTTTAACAAGAATGATTACTGCTAATTGGGGAATTGATATAAAGCTTTCATTGTCTGCTTTGGTGCTTAAAAACAATTCATAAATGCCCGATCCAGAATGGCATGCTGGCAAATGAGCAACCCACCTACTTAACATAAAACTGGATTTTATACGCTACAAACAAGCAGCAATGAAAGCATCCATAGAGGATTAGACACTGAGTATATATACGTCTGGAGAATGGGGTGACTGAGTTAACCAAAAAATGTAGGCAAAAACCTCCAACAAGTGTGTTAGCAAAGGTATTTCCTTGGGATGATGTAGAATTCTGTGAAAATGATGTCACAGCAGTGGTTTATTATTTTTTTTCCTTCAAATCTTAAGCTAAATAGTTTTTATTTAATTAATGTTTATGCTTCTCACACTTCCGAGAAGGACATGGTGCTGAGTTCTGCTGGTGGTTTAGAAGAAATCGACAGTTACCACAGAGAGCTTTACAAAAGAAAAGAAAGTGTAGACTACATGTAGGTCAATAAAAGGATAAAATTTCTACCTCTAAAACAAGTAATTGCAGAATTAATTTAACTCTTTTCGTGTGTCTATTTCTAATAGATTAGGGAGCCAAAATGTTCCAAAAAGTTCTTGAGTCACCATCCCCAGCTGGTTCCACCGGCCTTCCCAGGATCAATGAAGCAAATATCCAACTATATATGTAAAATATTTTCACTAACAGCTTTGTATAGAAATATGCTGCTATGAAAAGAGAAAAAATGATGTATAGAGAGGTGTCAAATGCCTTCAATAGACTTGATTTTACAATACCTTTTTAGGTTGATGCATTTTTTCAAAGCAATTAGGACTTCTAAAACAAAATGCTTGACAATGTATTTTAATACCTATTTTTATTGGAGAACATTAAAAAAAAAAGAAAGGAATACTCAACATCAAAAACATAAGCTTGCAATAGATCAAGCCCATGCAGTTAATTTTATTTGAATGTTTACACATTTTACAATACCTCCTATCAACAGTTCTCAACCATCAAAATATGAGGGGTAAATTCACTCCTTGAACAAAAGCTACTTGATCCTTGGCAGTATGTTTTCTGGCCTAGGAGGAGGGCCTCTTATTTTTGTCACCTTTTTATGACTGCAGTTCTTCCATTATTCTCAGGAAATAGTATTAGCTAAATGGAATGGAAATATTATTTTCACTACTGACCCTAGAAGTATATATTATAAGCTCACAGAGACTCTCTTGATCCACAGGTAATATTTATAAGCTTACAAACATCTGCAAAATTTTTAGAGACTTGCCTTTTAAAAACAGTACTTTCCAAAGCGTTAGTAAACACGTCTTTTAAAAAGTCTTTTCAAAATACCTTTTTTCAAGGACATGCTACCATTTATAGGGAATCATAAATAATCCCTCTCCTGAATCAACTAAAAAAACCAACCCCAAACTCTGCAGCTGACACTAACTAAAATTACTCCAAAATTCAGGTTTACCATAAAGCTTTCATAAATCAGTTTGGCAGGTGTCACCAGTTAGCACAGCTGTGAATGTGGAATAGTCATCCTAAAATCCATCGGGTTACTCCAGCTCTGTCCCAGCCCAGGAACTGCAGAATACTCAGGCCTTAGCTCTGTCATATTCTTAAATGTTTATGTAGTTTTACACCATGAACCACCCCCTCCTCCCCCCAGATTAACTAGGTCGTTTCATAAGGCGTAGAGATGTGACACAGCTACGCCAGCTGAAAGCTGGTTGCAGCTGAAATAGGAAGATATGCTTCTTCCTCACCTCCTCTTCCTCCCAGATGTGGCGTCTGGCCTCTGCCGGGCTTCAGCGCTTCTCTGAGGGCACCAGGAGCTGGCTCCACACAGAAAACTCACCCAGCAAAAAAGGCAATTGTATTTTAGTCACTCCGGTTTCCCATGCAGTCAGACAAGCACAGGAGTCAGCAGAGAGGAGGGTGCGTCCCAGCCTGAGTAAGGCATGGCTTGGGAGAGGAAAGGGGAGGTGGAAAGGAGGGACAGGCAGATGGTGCCACTCCTGATGATGGCAACAGCTCGGCCCTGACCTCCAACTACACCCCTGCATCGGTGGTGAAAATAATGTAGACGATGAGAATATTTCTACTTGACCTCTAAACCACGCCAACTACATAAGAAAACAATTTGAATGGAAATTTTTCTGTCCTGAAGAATTTAAAAGAAATGAAGATTTGTTTGGATATTAGCTGTGTAACTGAGTGTCTCTTTCAACTTGCAATTCAACCATAATGCAGAATCAACTACTTCAAAGATGGGACATTTTGCTCTACAACTAAGTAATGGAAAAGAGAAACCAAAACAAATCAAACCCAGAAAAATCAGACTGACGTTGATAGTATCAACCTCCAAATAACTGAAACAGTATTTCCTAGCAGACCTCGTAGTGTAACCAAGATGTTTTTCATAATGGGTATGTGTCCTCTACAGTAGTTCAGGAGACCATAGCTATAAACATAACCTAATTTATTATGGAACATTTGAACACTAATGTGCTGTGAAAACATCTCTATATCTATCTGAAACACTGAATAGTTAGTAAATAGTAAGCCTAATACATAAACTTTAACATACATTTAAGGTGAAAAATATCCTATAGAAACAGCACCTGATGATATCACATGTCTACTTCTACAGCATGTATCTTTGAATCTCTTAAGCTCTCAGACAAAACTAGTCATTACCATTAACATCAATGACTCAATATACTGCAGAACTACAAAGCAAATTCTGTTTTGCTTCACAGTTCACCAAAAGGACTGTAATAGAAGGTCCAAAGTCATCCCTCTTGGTGGTGGTGTATGAAGCAATAGTGGTGGCCAACTTTCAGACAATAGACTGTGGTTGCACTGTTAGCCTTAGAATAAAGTCTTGTTTTGACTTGTGGATTGAGCAAGTTTGGTGTGGCAACTCACAGCCACATAATACACTGAAAATGTCAGAAAATAACTCTTACAGTCAGTTTTCTGTTAATAACTGCAGTTACTACCACTCTCAGGAACTGTTAGGCGATTCAGTGAGACAGGCATTAATACATTCTTGGGTTATTTTCACTTTCTTTCCTCTCCAGTCTAGAAAATGTTAGCCTTAAACTTGTCCCATTTTGGAGCTTTCCATGCATCTCTAAACATTGCTTTAATTACCTACTTCTTGCCTTGGCAAACCACAGTTATTCTTTGAACTCAAACCCTAGCAGCCCCAAACACTTTTTATTCAAACTTACTAACAGATGAGAGTAATTTTGCAATTACGAAAGTTCTAAGAGTTTTCAAGCAGCTTCCACTCCCCAATACTGTTTCAATCAAGAGTGGTATGAATCCCTGGAGTCCATGTTTATTTAAGTAGTTAGTGGTGGGGTTATTATACACTGGGGTAAACTCTTCCTAGAGCTGACACTGCATATGTAGAACACTACCTGCTTACATATCAAGGACTGAAGATTTGCAGTGTAACACTTAACGTAGACATCAGACAAATTTTGTATCTCACATATGCCCACAATTTTGTAGTGAGTTTTGCCTGCAAAAAGCACCAGTTTATAAGACATTCCTCATTAGAGCAATAGTATCATCAAAATTACAAAGTGTAGCAGAAGATATAGTTCATTACAGTACAGAACTCAGGAAAATATAGATTGACTCCAAGCTTATATCTCAAAGTACAGAACAGTGACTGACATTTGCAAACTTGCTTACACAGGTATATGTTGCCAAGATCAGCCTCTTGCTGAAAAGCTCTCCATTGCTGTTAATCCCCAAAATTTTTTGTTCCAAGGCATTTATTTCATATTAAAGGCTCAAAAAGGTGGAAGAAGTGCAGTGCATTGAATAGCATATCTGCTACATTAAAAATCTTAAAACCTATAAATGGGATAAAGAATTAATGCTATAATAAACCTTCCTTGCCATGTAGGTATTTGCCTACTTAGCTATTCGAGTAACTATGTTGAAAGTCAACCAATACTACACGAGATTGCTTTTCAGAAGTAACAAAAAACTCTCTCTGATAATACAATCACTTCCTTATCAAAGCTCAAGAATAATATTACAGAATCACAGAATTGCCTAGGTTGGAAGGGACCTTTAAGATCATCTAGTCCAACCATAAAAAAAACCAACCAACCAAACAAACAAAAAAACCCACCAAAAATACACCAAACAAAACACACACAGCAACATTAAACCATATTCCCAGGCACCATGCCAATTCATCTTTTGAATATCTCCAGGGATGGTGCCTTAACCACTTCCCTGGGCAGCCAACTCCAATGCCTGATAACCCTTTCAGTGAAGAATTTTTTCCTGATGTCCAACCTGAACCTCCCCTGGCGCAACTTGAGGCCATTTCCTCTTGTCCTACCACCTGTGACTTGGGAGAAGAGGCCAACCCCCACCTCTCTACAATCTCTTTTCAGGTAGTTGTAGAGAGCGATAAGGTCTCCCCTCAGCCTCCTCTTCTCCAGACTGAACAACCCCAGCTCCCTCAGCCTCTCCTCATAAGACTTACTCTCCAGACCCCTCACCATCTTTGTCGCCCTTCTCTGGACCCGCTCCAGCACCTCAATGTCTTTTTTGTGGGAAGGGGCCCAAAACTGGACACAGTACTCGAGGTGAGACCTCACCAGTGCCGAGTATGGGGGGATGATCGCCTCTCGGGTCCTACTCACCACACTGTTCCTGATACAGGCCAGGATGCTGTTGGCCTTCTTGGCCACCTGGGCACATAATTTAGGAATTAAGATTCGTAGGCATGACCAGGTAGATAACACCATTTGATGCTTTTAAAATTAAGCCTACTGAGTTATGCTTACAATATATTAAGCCTCTTTCATAAATCAAATCATTTTAACGTTGTTCATACACACAGCATTATGAAAAAAAGCATCTGAAATACTTACACCATAAATATTAGTGAGCCTCAAGATATTTCTACAATCACATTTTAAGGAGTTAGATAATGTACAAATAAGCAGCAATATCACAACTCTTATACTATTAATACATTACATGGCATACAAAGAAGATACATTGCAATGCTGCAACATATTACATTGCGTAGTTGTGGGTAATCTGCTTTTGACTGGAAGCTATTTGAAATTTTACTGACAGAAATAAATCACTAAACCAGACTGGGGTAGATAAATAGTAGTACTTAATACCCAGGAGTTAGCAGACTCACAGGAAGAGCTCATTTGTGGGATTGTACTCACCAGTGACTCAACATATAGAATATGTCTATTTATTATAATTATTTTTGCTGTTACCAAGATTAGCTTTCATCTCTTTTGTCTGGCAGACAACACTTTCTTCACTTCCAAACATAAATTTAATTGTGGGATGCTCAGAAGACAAGTAATGATGACTAACACAGCATTATGTTTTTCTGTATTTATAAGAAGCTCTGAAAAACATCTTGGTTTTACTAACTCTCTCTTGTTAAGTTTATGATAATATAGTTTAAAAGAACATAGACACAAACACGTTAGTTGTTATTTATCTACTTCAAGCTGGATTCCTCCTGCTGAAGAATCAGACATCTTTATAAATATGACACCTTATTATTACAGAGTGTTTCTATACATATACGCTCTGAAAATACCCTGATTATTTTGGCAGCAAAATTAAAACATTAATTTCTGTTAGCACTTCATTTAGCTCTATCTTCTGTAGCTCTGTGTGCGTTTTGACATTCTGATTCATGACCCAAAGCCCCAGATAAAATTTGGCAAAGGATTTGCTCTGTAGAGTTTTGTAATGTTGCTGATGGCTTATTAGTGACACTTATGGTAATATTCTGCAGAATATTACCCAAAGAGTAACATATATGCTCATATATATATCAACATATATAACAACAGAAACCCAGAGAGTCACATATATACTCACCTTCCAGAGCACAGAAACTCCATAAAACTCTTCAGTATTTGTTGCTTTTTTTTTTTTGAATACCAATATTAAAGACTAGCCCATTGAGATTAGTATTACAGCATGGGATATTCTGTGTCACAGTAACCCTATTTCAAACACACTTTACCAGCAAGGTTTCTTCCTAAACTTCTCCAGAGTATTAACCTGAATTGAGAGACCTGTATTTGACATTCTTTCCCATGGATATTCATCACTAACAAAATTTGTGGAGGTCAATGGATTTAAATGAATGCAGAACTAGAAAATAATTTATTATTATTGCACAGCTCATTCTCATTCAGGTTCTGGAGCACTAGTAAAATCAAAATAAAATAAAAATACAATTCATGCCTTACAGGTAGCATCAAGGACTCTAAATATTCGCAATACACATGCTATATAAAATGAGTAAAGTAAAAAATGAAAGGCAAGATATTATTTGTCTGTGTGACTTTCACATAAACCAAGCATGGAAGGCGACACACTTGTTTTTGAGTTCTGGCTACTTTCTTAGTAGCAAGTGAAATACCAGTGGTCTGGTCTTAATTGGAGGCTCTAAAAAGAACAGATATTCAGGCAAGCAACAGAGATACCCTCGTGTGTGGATAAAAGCATTTTTGGTGCTCCTGTTGGAGCTGGTGAGAGAATGAAACTGGCCATGGTAGACTTAGTTATACAGAATGCACCATAAGTACCTGGAAAATACTTCAAGGTGGGCATGGCCTCAAATCTGATCTTCCCTCACCTAATACAGAACAGGTCGAGAATTGGTCGTGGACACTCTGACACGTACCTATTTAAACCTCACACACCCACTACTTGAAAGGTCTATATTTTTTACCAAATCTATAATCTTGTACAACCTGCTACACCTAAAGCTGTTTTCAGAGATTGAGAAGGACAAGTTTATTTCACTTTCTGTTCATTATTGACTCATCCATTGCACACATTGTGACTTGTTGACAACTCGCTTGTGGCGTGGGAAACACCCAGATTTTTAGTTTGCCTTGTAACTTTGTTCCTTCTGGGTTTTCTTCCCAGCTGGTTTCACTAGTTTGTATTCCTGTTTTGATTCTCCTTAAAGCATAGAGAGAGAAAGCTACGAGACAGAGATATAAAAAGAGTATGCTTGCAGTTCTATACACGCATATATTTTTATACTTGGTTTTATCACCAAGATAAAAGTTTAACAAAAGTTTAACTAAATTTAACAAAGCCAGACTACATAAACCAGGCAGGTAGACATTCAGCTTTTTCACTAGGTACAAAATAGGCAAAAAATAAAAATCAGTGGAGGCCTTTCTCCATTTCAAGCAAGAGATAATTGAATACACTGCCTGCTATTCCACTTACCGTCATGCTTTCATTGTACATATCTACGTGTACTACGTTTTTGTCAGGCTGAGTATTGGCTCCAAATGCCCCTCTGTGACTGCTGCTCACACCACGGAGGTTCAACTGAAGTCAAAACCACCTTTCCAGATTAAAACTGATATACCAAAACTGAATTACCCAGTCCTGAATTATCCCACTGCCTATCCATTCTTCAAATGCCACATTTTCAACACTGTTTGGGAGTCTAGGTGATTCTTAATGACCCAAACAATACTCAGTATTGAGAACCCACCGTTGTTCTTCACTAAAAACAGATGCTCGTCACATCTGAAGTTTTGCTCACCTCTTTAGAAAAATTTGCAAAGGGAAATACAATTAAAATATAAAAAAAATCCCTAATGCATTTCTAGTTATACATACTTTGTGGGAAAAAAAAGTCTAATCTACAAGTAGTAATTATGATTTGTTATAACATATTGTAAGATAATTATTTATGAAAGTACCAATCAGTAACCCCAATCATTATAAGAAACACCTTCTGTGCCCTGTGCTGCATTCAGTTTTGCATTGCTGTTGATTTACCTGTTTTCTGTGAAAAGCTGTCAGGAATTTTAATTTAAAAAATTTTTGTAGTATTTTCACTAAACTGTATTGCTGTATGTTATCCACAGTAGCAGATTCCTAGGGAGGATCCTGCTGCAGAAAACACTTTTTCTCAATTTATGTCTACTGTAGCCAGAACAAGAGTAGGGTTAAAGACTTTAAAGGAACAATGTGAAATAATCTCCTATGGTCTCCTTTTACAAGTGTTATAGTTAAACTGGAATGAGCAGACTAGTTTCTTTTGATACAGTAAAGGTTAAACTAGTTTAACTTATCTGAAAGCAAGGCATCTGCTTTCTTGTCTCTTGTGTCACTTGCATGTTTAACGTTGGGTATGCTTATTAACATATATACGTGTTCATACATTCATACTAGCAGAGTTTGATTACTGAGCAAGACTGTCTGAAAGTCTTACATTTCCACTAAGATTGCCTGTAAAGAAACTGTACATAGTATTACTACATAATAGAAAATATCACTATTTTTACTACTAGTACTAGGATTACTACTTAATAAGGGCACTTTGAAGAGCAGATAATACACTCAAATACTCCCAAACCCTAAAGAAAATGCAATGGGAAGAAGTGTGGCCCAGAGCAACACAAAACTCATAGGGACCTTACCGAGGAACCTCTCTAGTTTCAAATTTGCAATCTCTGTACAACATACTGATGCGGCAGGCTGAATGTTGCACTACTCCCTTAACTGAAGACCACTGAGACTAGGTAAAATTTGCCATGAATTCTCAGGTCACATTGTAGAAATGAGGGAAATTTGAAGAAAGGGAAAATCAGAAGAGAAGCAAGCTCTCCAGTAAAACTTGCAAAAGTACAAAGAAGAGGAGAGACTTAAAACTCACATTATTTATGTTCTGATAATTTATTTCCCATAAGCTCCTAACATGACAGCTTATTGCAATGGTTTTTTGTAACTATACTGGAAGGCAATGTTAAGTTTCCATGGGTGGTGTAAATTTGAAAACCCACCCAGATAAAACAGGTGTTAGCAGTCCTGCTGGGAGATATTAAATGCATTCTGCTGACTTGCTGTTGTACGTGGCCTGTTACCTCACCCAGATGCAAGGCACATTCCATTTTCCTATGGAAATTATAAATAAATTCAGGGTGTTAAGCAGAATCCACTGACACGCACATGCATTCAGAGTAACATTTTTCTAACAAACTCCTTATTACTTGCAATACAATAATTTAAGGAGCATTTAATGAAAATAACTATCAGTGACCTAGGTAGCATCAGTCCAAAAAACTGTTCCAAACTCAGCACTGACTTTGCCATGTATGCAAATTAAAAACTGATTTACTGAAGGCATTTGAGGAGAATTTTACCTTGGAGGATAATAACTACTGGTATGTAGAAGGCCTCCTAGGCAAAAATTTTTAGGAAATGATGCTGGAGTTATTTAATTATTAGTTATTTTTTGAGGAAAGGATGATGGTGTTATTTAAACCTGAAATATCTTTGACGTCCTTTTCCAACAGATATTTAGGAACACGCACATCAAATTCTTCCAACATGCACTCCAAACATGAACTATCACCAGTAAAACCAGAAATGTGAAAACAAATTAACTTCTCAAATAGTTGGAGAATCCAACAGACATATGTACTGACCTGCTGATAAAAGAATGTATGAGGTCACTGTTGAGGTCAGAGTATGAGCTGGGGTGTGTATTGTTTTTAAGAAAATGTTACAGTGGGAAATGGATCCCTTTTGGCATGTATTATTGCCAGTTCTGTCAGGAATATGAAAGTGACAACTGGTGTTGCAGGTTTTTCACCTAGCCTCTGACTTGGTGCTTGGAATGCTTGGGGTGAATGGGAGATAACCTCTGCAATGTCAAATACAATGTGTTTGGATGTTTTTTTTTTTTTTTTTCTCTTTGTACACATCAACATGTTAATGAATAATTCAGTTATTCTAAATAAAAGCATTAATCCTAATCATAATTTTTAGATGACCAAACAGATCATTATGAATATCTGCTGATCATTTTCCTATAAAACCCAAAATACTTCTATCTACAAATACCCAAAAAATCCCTTAAGAAAAGAATGCAAAATTTTACTCTGTTCACCTACATAATGGTGTGATCTTGCTTCTCTTGTCTTCCTTTTTCACCCAGTCTTCCTGCTGTCTCTTGTCTGCATTTGCTTTACCCAGTAGAGAGTAGTCTAGACACTAGTCTTTACAGCAGATATTGCAAAGCACAAAATACAATGGTAATTCCAGAAGTGCTTTTGTGCTGCTATAATAAAAATTGTGAGAAGTGTTGGATTTTTGATTGGAATACAGTGCTGGATTTGCTCCTGAATAGACGCCTTGATTTAGATTCAGAAAGCCATGAAATTATGTCAATATCTTGCATGAACTTCTTAGAAAGCTAAAATACGACTCCACAGCAGCATGGATCAAAAGAAAAGACTTAGGCAAAAGTTCTCTTCCAGAGTCTCAAAGTAACTCCCTTCTTCAGCGCTGTCATCTCCTCAGGCCTGTGGCCACTACCAGCATGAAAGAGCCCTACACATACACTAAGAACACAAAATTGAAGATAAATATTACCCTGGAAGGACACTTTTTAAGGCAATGATAAAAGGAACTCTGTTTAAACACAGTGTTTTTTAAAGCAAAACATCATTTTAGTGAGCCTGTCTACAAACTCTTTTTTAGTTATGCAACACTTCTGAGTCAGCAAGGTACAAATGTCTAAATATTTATGGAACTTGGCAGCTTCCAAAAATTGGAGAGCAATGTGAAAATGCACGCTTCTTTAAAACAGAGGAGTTTCTCTCCATTAGGTCAAAAGACAGTCTACCACAGAGTGTTCATTTACTAGATTTAATTAAACCTTTGAAAGCATTCCAGTTCTCTCTTTCACCACTATTTAGCACATAGCAACTTCATTTAGCTCATCCAAAAAAGCAGCTT
>VXAK01017347.1:0-63356 GCA_013399435.1 Arenaria interpres | reverse complement strand
AGTGAAGGAGTCATTCAGATATGGTCAGGTGATTAATTTTTTATATAGTAAAAGTACAGCTAGACAGAGGTAAGAAGAAGCTGACAGTCCCCTAAATTGACTGAATAATTCCCGTGCCCTGTGAAGAATACCATAAGTATACCATAAGAGAAGTATACCACTTCTCTGCTTTCCCAGAACTGTAATCCTGACAGCACATTGGGAAAGTCCCTTCTAACACGGAACTGTGTTTTGCACTTGCACTGTGCTCTGAAGCACTGCATTCTGGAAAGCTGTAGTACAAAAAAGTTTATAAACGTGACCCTATTATTTAAGTATTCAGTATCTGATATTCAACACAAGGTCTTGCAGGTCCTTGCTCACAACTAGCATAACAACTAAGATTAGAAATCCTTATTCTTTCAATACCTGACAACTTGTAATCCTTGCTACTTGATCACATTTTAAAATGTAGTTGACTCGTCTCCTGTTGGCAATTTTGGATCTTACTTCTCACAAACACTGTATGAACTAAACTCATTTTGAATTTGCGTAGTGTCTCACAGAAAAATGTAAAGCGAATACTAGTGTGTTAGCAATAAACTTGAAGTGGCAACTTGATTTGAGCAGTATATTGTGTATTGGGAGATTTTATACCCTATCAGTGTACCAGCCTGTATATTCTTTGTCTCCCTGTAAAGTAGATTTTACCCCAGTAAATTGGATCATGGCAGCGTATGACTGGTAAGAAGGACATACCTTGTTTAGTCATAAACTGTCTCCTTACATCATTTCAAGCACAAAGGACAGAAATAATGTATACTCAGCAGGCCCATTTTATGTTATTCTTCAGCAAATGGTTTATAATCTGACAACCTTTCACAGCTCTTTTTTTTTTAACATAAAGTAATTTTAGAGAATCTGTAATAGGTTGAGACTAAGGAACAGCAAAAAAAAGAAGGCCTTTGCATGAAACTGATGTTGTCACATTTCATTCAGACTAAAGTATCAGGATTTCTTCTGTTCAGATTGCAGGCACTGATGCTCCCATGTGGACATGAATTTTACTTCAACTATCTAGGAAGCTGATTTAATAGAAGCGGTGTAAATGGGAAATGGGAACTCAAATGAGAGTATGTTTCTTCTGTTGACTCATTTTCATGTTATATTGCAGCTGGGTGTTAAAACATGATATCTTTTTACTAAAACAATTTTGCAAAATGTAACTAGTTTTACAGACATTTTTATTTAAAAAAATACCTTTGATTTCATTTTTTTTCCTATTGACAAGGTGAATTTAGTTATCTTTCACAAGAGTAGGTTACTAATGTCATCATCCTGTAGGCTATTTTAGTTTGCTATTCCTTTTATAATCATATTGGATTATTTTGTCCTTAAAAATTTGCAAAAGCATGGTTGAATTATGAGTAAATATGATCATTACAAACTAGGACTTTTGTATAACTCCTTATAGCTTTTAAATCAATTGGATTTATTGGACTAAGTGGAGTAATAATGGAGTAATTCCTCTTCTTTCTCATCCCTTTCCTGAGCCTTTCTGGTTTTTGTTTTCCCTTTCCTTCCTTAATTTCTCCTGTTTTACTGATCATCTCTTTTCATTCTCTCATCCTCACTCTCCTTTTTTCTCCTCTTTTATTTTTATTTCTGAGTTTTCCTTTGTTTATTTGGTGGTTGGTTTCTTGTCCTATCACCTGTTACTTGGCTTAAATTTACTTTGAGTTTTGACCCTATTTGTGTGCAAGGTGGCTGTGCATGCAATAATATAATGTCTACCATTCCCATGGTTGCTTAATAGTAAAAATTGTGTAATTCTATCTGTTGTGTTGTAGGAAAGAATAAAAACTGATTATTTAGTGTATGTGTATCTGTATGCATCTTTGTGTGACAGAAATCATGCCTCTGACAATTTCCATTATAAGATCTGATTTTCAGTTGCTTTTGTCTTTCCTGAATTTAGCTAATTAGACTGAATTTCATCATGTTGGACATCATGAGTAAGATTTCTCATCTGCCAAAATGACTGACTGCATTGTGTTTTTTAAAGTTAACATATTTTATTTTGCATTGAGGAAGATTAAATTCATGTATTTTATGGAGAAATAACTTCTTTCTGAGGAGAAATCAGTAACTAAACTAGAATATGCTAAATTCGTAGTCTTCCTGTCTTTTTGTAATAAGTACCTTCCCTGGGTGCGTTCCTAGCAAAGGGACCTTGAAGTAGTTGAATAGGATGGTTACTTCTGAAGTAATCAATTAACTTCTCTCTCTCTCCTGGAAATACTGAAGGCAATAGGTGAAATTTGTGTTGATCCTTTCTTTTATTTACTTGTTCTTGTCATCAGTATAAACTTTGCTATGAAGGCAGTTCCAAGAACATTTGTCATGGACAAGATCTTAAAAGATGTTTTAGGAGATGCCAATTTCAGCAGTACTGGAGAATTTCATTACAAGTTCTAGAGCTGCACTCTGCCAGTTGCACTAGAAAAGTTGATTTTTGCTGCAACAGTGTAGATTTCCCACTACTAAGGAAAACAGTAGAGTTAAAGAGGGATTTTTTAAAAGGTCTAGTTAAGATAAAACACTGCAAGGCTCTTAAAGGCAGCTGAAATTTCACCTTTTTTACTTTAAGCTGAAGAAGAAATTATTTAACAGTCAAGTAAAAAAATGCTTAAACTCACTAGATGGTGAACATAGAAGGGTCATAAAAGTGAACCACATTTCTGGAAATTTGATTAATATAAATAAGCTTTTGACAAACAACATATATCTGCAAAGTAGATGTCTTGGTACTGTGTATTAAGGAGCAAATTGTTCTACCCCATATAAAATCAGATTCAATTAGCAGAGCTGCTATATAGACTGGGAATCTAGGAATAAGGAAGTGGGGAGGGAGAGGTTTCCCTTGCCATGTTTTGACGTGAAGGCAAAATGCAAGAGCAGTTAGCAGGCTGTCCTAATTTTTTCTCTTCTTTTGCTTCTCCCTACTGGGACAGAGTACAGGCCTGCCTTTAATGCCAGTGGTGCCTGGCAAAGAGAAGTAGTCCCTTGACTTATGAATCTGTTCATTTTAAAGTTACTTCCAAGTTAATCCAGATAAGGCTGAAGTTACACTGGGGAAGCTGAAATTACTTGAATTTCAACTGTATTATGGGCGTTGGTAGTGAGAACTGAAATTAGGCCAAAGACCATTTTCTCCCAGGAAAGATTTCTAGAATGCAACTAAGCCACAGATTTGCCTGTGTGATTTCCAGCCTTTGATGAAGGCGTTCCTTTATTTGGGGAGCTGACATTGCCCTCACATTTGTTTTTCAGACTTTTTTGCTTATTATAGCTACCTTGGTAGAATTTGTTCAATATCCTTTCCTCACCAGATCGGAAACTGGCAATATAGTCCCAATAACATTTGTTTCAGTCTTACGTTATTGCAACATCTGGGTACATGTACCTTTTAAAGACTGTGGAGATATTGGAAATAACTTTCAGTGAGCTAGATTGCTTTGATAAGCAAGTAGCAAGCAAACTCATTAGGCGGAAGCCAGCCATAGAAGCAGAGAGCTCTAATTGCCTTTGCAGAACAAATACCATAGCATAGCATTTACACTGCTTCCAATACCTGAGCTAGCTGATTTAAAATGAGGTCAAGTTGTTCCAACATTACACTGCAACCTAGAGTGAAAACATATCTCTTTATCTACATCAACATGTAACACAGACTCTGCTGGCTGGGCATTTTTTTTCAGGATGAGTATCTCACTGGACTTTCTGATCCTTTTAGCTGCTGAATAGCTCTTCTTCCTCCACCTCTGCGGTTTAAACTGTTTTTCAGACAGTGTTGCTGATCCTCAATAAACTTTCTAGGCAGGTTCGAGCCACCTGTTGCATAATTTCATCAAGTTTTGTCGGGATTTCCTATGACAACTGGATATGACCACACTCCACAGCATGACATCCTTTCTCCAGTGTTTTATTTCAATAATAAACCTACAAAGAGATTCTAGTCGTGTTGGAGCCTATGACTCATTTATAGGTGCTCCCCTCCACTGTCTCCCCAATCACCAGTGCTTATCTCGCCTTCCTCTTTTATTCTATGGTGTAATTCAAACACTGTTGAATCAACAACTGTTTATCAACCGTGCAGTCTCTGGAGTTCCTGGACTGACATTTTTTCTCTCATAGACTAAACTTAATTTAATTTTTTTTCCCTCTGCCACTGTCTCTGTGATGTCTGCAGCATCACCACAAAATTTCTTAGAAAGATATCCAAATATTTCATGATAAAAGTATAAAATATTTTGTGCAACTCCTTTTTAATTGCTGTAAAAGTTGTGAAACTGCTTCTGCGTCATTAAGTATTCATTTAATATTTCCAGTAAACAAAATCTAATGTAGTCTTAGCCTGTCCAATCTTCACAACTTTCAGTTCATAGAACGACCTTGTTGCTGTACAGGAAGCAATCAGTCTCCTGAGCCTTTATCATTCAGACAGGGAAAAAAAAAATCCAAGTTGTAATGCAACTGATATTTTTCATTATAACGAGGAGATATTCTGCTAGGTAGTAGGTTTTTCATAACTCTTATGGCAGGAAAAATTATTTTTATATGGCAAGCTGGTCTTTCAGGAATTGTCATAGAGCTTACATGGTCTGGCTAAGAAATTGGTGATTCTAAGAGCTTTCATTTTTAGAGTAATGATGGTGCAAGACTAAAGCAAGCAAATTAGTTTTAGGGCAAAGTCACCTGTGGACAGAGACCTGCGGAGAGTTGCTGTGCATTGTAGTTCTCTGCAATGCAAAGGTCTTTACCAACTTGGGATAGGAGGACTGGCAGAGCATATGGGTATGTTTATTCTCATCTTGTTTGTACATAGATTAATGTCTCAGTATTTTGTCAGTAAAAAAGGCTCGGGCTCTGAAGCAGGGAACAACCTGCTATTCTGGCCATCACCTGCTCTTTGGGCTGGAGGAGATACTCTTCATTGTCAGGAAAAGCCTGAACATGCACTGTAAGAGGATGTTCCTGGAGATGCAGGCGTGATGGACAATGTGGAAGCAGGCACCCTGGAGCAGAGAAGGGATCCTGACTGTACTTGTGGGTGTTTTTCTTGGGAAAACACAGGGGTTTCTTCAGAATTTTTTGGGACTTGGGAAAATGCTGAAATTTGCTGTACTAGAAAGCAAAGCTGAAGGAAAGAGTTTGTCCTGCAGAACTCCATCAAACAGAAGGATGATTCCCTATTTTGGTTTGTCTCACCCAGCAGATCGGTGTTTTCCCTTTTTAAGAGTTGGCATTTGTGTCTAATGCAATCTAGCTTTAACACTGAAAGCTTGAGAGACAGGCCTATACTAAAGGCTGCTAAATGCGGAAAAAGAATGGCTTTTATATGTAATATGGAATATATACATGTGTGAATAGAATATATTCAATTATTATTTTTACCATATTAGAGGGAGAATCTAGAAATACAGAAGGCTCAAGGACACGCAGTGAGTTAGTTACAAAGCAAAGAAGCACTATTCATTTTTTCCCAGGCTTGATGTAATTTCTTATGTTCGAAAGACATGTTGTACTGTTATGTTGAGCTGATCATTTTACTTTCATGGCTTATGTATAGAAAAAGTTATTAAAGGTTAATGATAAGAGTGCAGGGAAGGAATAACTTTGAATAAGCTAACTACTGCAGTAAATTATAGAAGCAGGAAAATGTAAAGTAAAACTGGGAAAGCCAGCTGGTATTAGGTATTAGACTTCACGTGCACAGGAGATGTATTTGGCCTCTGGAATATATTGCCAGGAGGACAAACAGAAACCCACCTAGATGGAGGTATTACTGCATGGAAGAGTAATGGAGACAAGGACATTTATGTGACATAAAGAGAGGCCAAATCTTACATAGTTTATTGAGCCAAGTGCAATGCTTCACACACGCAGCTGTTTCAACCTTTGGTATCCATCTAGGAATAAAAAAACCTCCTCAACCTCAAGATGATGTCCCTATCTGATGGAAAAGAAAGATTCAGACCTTGTAACCACTGATAATTTTGACTAGTTATCAACATACAAATTGATTAATATTTGATTAATAATTGTAAATGAGTTGCCCAAGTTCAAGGTTTTAATACTAACCTGTATGTATTTTAAAACATCATAGGTTATCTCAGCTAAATGCTCTCCATGATTAAAGCATTAAACTAATATTTTTAGCCTAAGCTGTGAAACATTTATTGAACTGAACAGATTAAAAACATATAGTATCTGTATCTAGAGGAAAATACATCACTGCATTGCCTATAGTCTGAGACAGTTATAGTGCCCGATATAGCTCCAATTTTTTTCTCAGAAAAATAAGAAAAAGCCTATTTCATGGTAAAAAAAAATAAAATAAATGAAAGCTCCTGCCCCTACCTTCTGTAGATTTTTAAACTGAAATTCTACAGCTATAAGTGAAATACATATTTATTTTGAAAATTTTCCCATTAAAAAATGAATATATGAGCTTTGGCCCACAGTGAAACTTGTCAGCAAAGGCAAAGTAGGCTTCAACCCATTTCACTTTTAAAGAATAGTTATGTATGTAGTTAGTTATTCTGTATGTCAGATTCAGTTACTGAGCACATCCATTTACATAGTGATAAACGGATGTCATTCCATAATTGCTTTATGAAAAAAAACCCAGAAGTTTGGGAGAAATGGACCTGCTTGTGCTGACTCCGTGTCAGAAAGTATGAACATGAGAGCAGTTTCCATGCATTTTTGTACACTTTTGCATTTCATTTGTATACTTTTCAAATTTCATTATTGGCAGTTGCTTTTTAAATAGATCTTTATATGAATATTTAATTTTTGAAATGTTTTGAATAACTGTTTTTTAAACCCAAAAGACTAATAGAAGGATTTAATTCTAATAGACAGGGAGGATGAGTCTGTCATTAATTTCTTCTACTTGAATACATTGGCCATCAGCTGTCTGGTATGAAATGACCCTGCCTGTTTGGGAATTCAAAATGGGGCATAACCACAGTGAATTTTCAAGTCTGTAATTGCTGTAGCAATTTTGTTCCATGGTTTAGAGAAATTCTGAGAGCAAGAGATCCTAGGTATGAAATAAGAAGTAGAAACCAGATAAAACACTCAATGGCATTGTATTTTGTACTTAAAACGTGAAGGGAGTGAGTTTTAGCTTGAGGTTTTTTTGGTTGTTATTGTTGAACTCTGTTAGAAAATTGATCTGATTGTGTGCACAGATTTCTCATTCATAGAGCAGGAAGCACTTTTCAACTAATGCTAATTATGGGCTACTCGCCAAGGGTCCTTGGTGAGGTGAGGCAGAAAAGCATTGTTCACTGTCTGACCCTTAGAAAAAAAGGAAAAATATAGGCTGATTTAGGGCTGCTGTTTTTCAGAAATCCGGACCCCATCTGAAGCCTAGGTGTGCAAGGGAGAGCTCTCAAGGAGGTACCTCTCTCAACTGAGAAACTACATTCAGGAATCTGGGTCTACCAGCAGTGCTCCAATCTACCTGCACGGTCTTCTCAGGAGGGACCTGCTTTCTGCATTTATTTTCTCAGGAAGCCCAGTAGATTAGAATTTATCTTCAAACCAGACACTGTGTATTTATAGCAGCATGATGGTTTGCCAGAACTTTGGCCGGGAGACTGATGTCTGAAAGAATTCGTTTTCCTGGACTTTCAGATCCTTCTCACATGATAGGATCTTTATTCTCCCTTCTGGTTGATTGTTGTTTTTCTTTGTACCTGGAATTCTCCTTTCAGTTCAGTTCTTTTGAGCATTTTCAACCCAACTTAAAAACATTCATGTTATAATATGCCAATGGAAGGGCACATTTAGCTGCAGAGCTGTAGGCTGGAAAAGTCTTCTTAGGCTTTGCTTCACTCCAGGAATAGGAGTAGACGGCACAATTTGTACTCTTCATGACCCTGACCACTAAGTAATCCACACTTCCCTTTGCCTTTTTATCACTCAATTTAATGAAAAAGAAGGTGCTGATTTCTTTTGTTCTTATCTTCCTAGTGATATAATTGCAGCTAAAACCAACTGTGATTATTCCAAGCTTTGTAATGCTCAATATTATCGTTGCTTCAACTATCAGTTATTCTTTGCAAAGGAGGAGATTAGTTCCTTAGTTTAATTTCTATATGTAGTTTTGTGTTTAGCTTATTATACAAATAATTGCTGTTAACTAATGGATTTATTCCTTCTAGGGAACATCTAGTTTATTAGTTGAAGATTCAGAAGCCTACAGTCTTTGCTACCCTGTATTGGAACATCTATTAACTGCAAACCTTTCAGGTCTGATATCTGACCTCTTTAATTGTCACTGTAATTGATTTTACCTTTGACTTGGCATGGTGATTCCTTTGTAATTTGTTGGTGATTAATGACTGTCCTCTGGTTATCCTGCTTGGCTAGGCCTAAGGCATAAACCAGGCAATCGGTTTGCTTTGACTCTGACTTGTCCTAAAAGATGTCAAAAACTATTTAGTTCAAATTTATCATATGAGGAAAAAGAAGACTCAGCATATTCATGGCATCGTCAGTCTCTCAGCTGCGCAGATGGAGGGCTACAACTGGCTTTGCAGAATGCTAGTTATCTTTTTTTAAAAAGAGCTGCATGGGAACTTAGCTTTCCATGCTTCTTGGGTGGCCCGCATAATTTATCTTGCAACATTTGACATGCTGGAAAACAAAACTTTTATGGACAAGTACAAATTTGTGCCTTTATATTTTTACCTAATACTCCAAAATAAAGTCGGGATGTCTAAGTTGACAGTTTAAGACCTGAGGCTGGTCTTGAGATTGACCTGAGGTTTAGCCGAGGCTGTGAACGATGTATACATGTATTATTTTTTTCTTTTTTAATAGCAGTAGTGAAAGTGAAAATGTAGGCTTGTATTACAAAGCAATGAGGCTGCATCAGATGATTACACTTGGGTGTTCCAGGAGTACCTGCTATCAGATTCTGGATTTCAGATTGGTATCTCTGGTAAGGTTTATGGAGTTGAAAGGTGGGTGCTGTCTTTTTTTTTTCCAAGTCATTGTAATGGCCTATTAGAAGAATTAGAATTTCCTCTGTGTTAGGAAGAAGTTAATGTTTCTCACCAGGTGCCCCAATTCTAAGCTTTCCTTTTTTTTCACTTCCTACTTGCCTCTGCTTCAGTTTGAGAAAAATATAATACCAATATTCTTTGATGTGTGCCCTATTTTCCATCATAAACTGTAAGCTTAGAACCAGTTAATAATCTTTAGTGGCAATGCTGTAGCCATCAAAGGAGTGGCTGGCTCCCAAAAATGGATTATCCACCATGGAGCATAACTCTGGAATAGTTATTGAAGGATCTGCTCAAGCCAATCAAGTAATTTGTCGGTTTGTTATGATAGAAAGGTAAAGATATAAAAAGATATGCCGACATCCTTCTGAAGGGCTTCCAAGGTTTAACCACATTGAGATGCAGTTTGATTTAACACTTTGTTGAGTTCTTTCTCACCTCTCTCCCTTCTCTCTGAGCACACTGCTAATGAAGGCCGGTGTGGTACAGATGTACATGTTTTTACCAGTTGTTTGGTTAGCTTGGCAGCAAAACACATAGTGAAGCCTTCAAAATAAAACCCCATCAGAGAGCCAGGCTTTGCCAAAAAAAAAAGCTTTTTATCCTGTTAAATCTATTCATTTTATTTGTACCAATGTACAATGTAATTGTACATTACAATGTACAAAGACCCAAATGTAATGTCTAATACAGCAAATAAATATAAATCACAGCACAGATTTTTATTTCTAAATTATTTTGAAAAATGAAACATTTCTACTGCACAGATATTTGTGTTAGGTGCAACAAATGCTGAGAGTTCAGTTACGGGAACTCTGATAAGCAAAACAACCAAAGTTCCTGAAACTTCCACTGCTGAGTCTCAAATATACAGTTTCTCCAGGTGTAAAGTCTTCCCTTAGCAGCCTGTACCGAAACTGCAGGTGAAGTTTTGAGCACAGACATGAAAACCAGAGAGACACAGAAGCGACCTATTCCTGTGCAGGGTGATGTGAAGGTTTGTTTGTACCCAGCAGTCCATCTGCAGCAGGGAAAAGGTGCTGTGGAGCTGCCTTTTGGGCTAAGGAGTGCCCAGGAGATGCTGAACAACCAGAACTCTCTACCTGAGGCCATAAAGGACCTGGTAGCAGCTGAACAAAGCCATGGGGTGGAAAAGCTGAAGGTAGCATCCATGGTCTTCAATCCCTTCCTTCCACAAGACACTGACTTGCCTGGGGCACCTGCAAGTGAGACTGGCACCCTGCAGCCTCCCACCTCTCTCCTGTGGGTGTTCCAGAGCCCTCTCCCAGTGTTCTTTTTGCAGGGGACTTGGAAACTGCTCCCCACACCTCTGCTTTTCCCCACCTTAGAGAGTACCTGGTCTCCAGACCCTTGCCCAGCTCCATATCTTCCTTCATGGCAAATGACCACTTGGGCTTTCCTTTGCCATCAGAGGATCCTGTTTCTGTAATCTGGTTCAGACAGGGAAAGTCGAGGTTGTGTAACAGACCTGCTAAGTTGGCCATGACCATGCAAATGTTGACAAACACATATAGGTAATTGGACCTAGTTCTGTATCGGATCATTTCAAAATATACAGGAGTAACTCCAACAAAGCAATAAGCTGGTTTAAGACCTCTGGAAATCGTGAATCATGCTATTCTGTGATTTTAGAAAATGAGTATACTAAATGAAATTTCCCCTTATAAAATAAGAAAATCAATGTGTTTTATAAAACCTGGATTTTTCTTTTTAACCTGTGTTCTAACAATGTTGAAATCTTTAATGCCAAATGTCATATCTGTAAAAATGGTAAATTTCAAGACTGTATTAAAAACTTAGGGGACATTTACTTTTGAAATGATGTATGACATGACCTTCAGTGCTTCATAATTTAATAAGAATGCAAGGCTAACTAATTAGACTTCAAAATGACAGATAAGTGCTAATTATAATACCTTTTAAATAGAAGAAAGAAGGTTTTAAAAATAAATGCTTTAGAGAGATGGCAAAACTTTGCTACTACTAGCAGCAAGACACACAATGTCTGCTAAAAAAATGTATTTTTCTCCTGGGCACCCCAGAAATTATCCTCTGTATCTTCAAAAGAAGAAGGTGCAGCTCAGTTTGAGTCTTAGATTAAGTTGTAACAAATACTACAGCAAGAAAAATTAATCTTCTTGATTTCTCATTTCCCAGTTAAAATTTTAGACAAAAAATTTGGCTTTGTGTGATTGCTATTAAATCTAAGCCAATAGAGTTGGATTCCAAATATTAGGAATCTGATTTTTCAAAGTTTTTTTTCAAAACAAGACTTCATTAAAAACTGTAAGATTACTCTGTACTTCATGTTTCTACGGATAAGTTTACAAAATGGTAATTCAGCTATTCACTGTGATAAGAGAGTTCCTTGGCTTTATCACCTAGAAAGATCTTATGTCCAGAAATGTACTTCTTAAATTTGGATAACTGCACTTTTAGATTAAATTAAGCAAAACAGTAAGCTCTAAGAAAGAGGTGATCCAAAAAGGAATAAAACATTAAAATCTCTCACATTTATGGAGGCATATGAAGTAAATAGAAAACTACTGAAAGAAATTACTTAACAGTCTGCAATCCCACCCTTCTGTAAAATATTCTGGGGTAAATAATTGTTCTCAAAATATTAGACTCCCTTGTCAAATCAGCAAAATACTATTCTCCTTTCTTGGTTTACCACCCTGAAATCCTGTGATGATGAATAACGCTTGTCTTCATTAACAGCATAGTAGTTTATCAAATAGCAGAGACCTTAAATTAGAGTTTTGGGGTTTTTTTAATAATATATTTGCCTTTTATTTTGTTTTTCATGTTTCTGATGGATAATTACTGAAGTTTCATTTTCTTTGCCTTGCTCCACACAGACAAAGGAATTTGCCAGATAACAGTTTAGATAACTGTTCTGTTACTCCACTATATTTTTACTCCACAATATATCTTCCAAGTCATGTAAGAGGAGCAAAATGGGAAAAATTAAGAATGGTGTTTGGGAGTTAGCAAGAGGTGGGTTTGTTACCACCTACTAGACTGGCAACCTGAGAGGAATTTGTTATTTTCTTCACTCAAGGATATAGTGTTGAAACTGGAGAAAAATGTATTTCTAGATATTCCCTCCAGTGTACCTTAAATAAATATGGAGAAATACTGGCAGAGAAGGAAAAGCTGAGTGAGAAAGTATGGTATTACTCAACAGTGCACATAGATGCCTCTATAGTTTTTTTATATTCTATAATACCATAAAACAACAAACTCATAACCCAGTAATGTCATATCTGATCTATTTTTGCCTTGTATACAAACTCAATTCAAAGAGATCACCATAGGTTTCTGTATTTTTTTGCAGAATTCTTGATTTTAGTAAATTCCTCTCCTGCTTTGCCTATGTTGCAAACCTTTTGCCATTTACATTCATATTCATTACTATCCTCTTCCTCTTGATGAAATTTGTGCCATGTAGTATACCATTCACTATCTCCAGCTTATAATTTATTCCCATAATACCAAGTTTTTGAGTGAAAAGGCTCTCTTTTGAAACCCCTGAGGCTATCTGAGAATTCGCTAGGTATACCTATATATATATACCAAATTATTTACTTCCTTTTTTGCCACTAATCATCCCAATCTCATACAAACTGTGTTCATTCCTGTGCTCTCCTTTAGAGTAAATCAGTTCCCTTCTGGATGAAATCAGAGTGTGTTTCTGGAGGTAGGTCCCAGGACTGTGTCCTGTAGAGATGTCATGTTTTCCAACACAGACACCGTGCACATCCCAAGCTCCTCTTTGGTCAGAAGACCCCAGGGCATAAACCACATATCCTCAGCTTAACACCAGAGGAACTCTGCTTTAATGACCATGTAAACCTCAGGTGATTTCAAATTCTTTCAACTTTAAAAGCTGACAAAAAATGATTATTAAAAGCTTTGGGTGACCACGTTGGGAAAGGAACTAAAGCCAAGTGCTAGGGTGTGTGGGAGTGGTCAGTCTCCCCAAAAAGGGTCTGGGGCTCTGCAGTCTGTACATGAGTGACCCTGTACAAGTTGGCCTAGGATGTGGATAGTGCATCAGAGCAAGTGCCTTTATCTGTGTAAATAGAGGCATCGCATCCAGCACAAATTAATAAAGAGGTGAGGAGGGAGAATGTTTTATGTGAACTAGCAACAACTCATACAAAGATAATAGAAAAAAACCCCAGCTTTTCACAAACTTTTTTTGTGACTCATCATTCCCTAGACCATTCATGTTGCCATCATCATCCTACATGCACGTTACTCTTGTCACTCTTTATTTACTTTTTTTTCTGTGTTTTGCAGTATAGTCTTATCTACAGCATAATACCTGGTTAAAATTGACTGAATTCTGCTACATACGTAACACTTTTGAAAAAGTGCATATTAAATTGGAAGTTCAATCAAACATTTTTTTTGCTGAAGAAGCTATTTAAACTAGTTTTTGCAATTAAGTGTATTTAATTTCACCAGTGCCCCATAGTCAGAACTAAAAGGAAAACCCCACAAAACCAATCTATGAAACCATCCAAAGATGTAATGACCCACATGCATTTATTTTCAATTTGCCTGTGTCTTTTAGGGACATTTCTACAATAAATTCAAGAATATTGGCTGTGTAGATGCCCGTTTGAAAGATACAAAAATACGCAATCCCTTTTTATTTCAGTGGAAAGCCAAGAGTTTGACGAAGAATGAAAGAAACATTACCTATTTGTTCATACAGAAAAAATATTCTGATATTTTCATATAGGGTATTACAAGAGTTTTATGCTGCAACTCACTTATACAGTAAAGAACAAAAGAAAGAAGATTTAAGATGAGTGAGCAAAATGAGATCACCGTGACAGAACAAATAATGGAGCAATCCCTCTGAAATTTGCAGGAAATGGACAGAAAGAAATGAAATATTGGAAGAGTGATGAGCTAGATATGAGGGCAATGGAAAGAACCCTAAGCCATCCTGAATACCAGCAGAGAAAACCTGGAATTAGAACTGCAGGCAGATGGATTCTGTAAAATGCAGTACATTGTGCACAGAAATGGGGAAAAGAAAAAAGATGTATATCTGGTCTAAGTTAATGAGTTATTATGTAAAATTATGTTACAGTTTCTAACCTAAATTTCTAAATATAGAAACCAAACCAAGGTCAGAAAATCCCTCCAGCAGGGATTAGTGAGATGGGACAGAACTCAGGGGAAGACTGTATGCTCTTGTTCTGGGCTTGCTCTTCATCCAGATCCACTAACAGCTGGTGCTGGAGATGGGGTACTGGGATGGAGGGGTCTTTAAAAAAAACCAATATACTCACTCTCATGCACTCAAGGGGTGCAATTTTAGAGCCACCAAGCTGGTGAGGGGTCTGGAGAACAAGTCATATGAGAAGAGGTTGAGGGAACTGGGCATGTTTAGTTTGGAGAAGAGGAGGCTGAGGGGAGACCTCATTGCCCTCTACAACTCCCTGAAAGGAAGGTGTAGAGAGGTGGCTGTTGGCCTCTTCTCCCAAGGGAATAATGACAGGAGCAGAGGACGTGGTCTGAAATTGTGGCAGGGGAGGTTTAGATTAGATATTGGGAAGAATGACTTTCCTGAGAGGGTGGTCACGCACTGGAACGGCCTGCCCAGGGAGATGGTGGAGTCACCATCCCTGGAGGTGTTTAAGAAACGTGTAGACATGGCAGTTCAGGGCATGCTCTAGTGCCCGAGATTGTCGGGTTGTGTCTGTTTATGGTGGTGGGGTTTTTTTGTTTGGTTTGGGTGGTTTTTTTTCTGTTTTGTTGTTGTTGTTGTTTTGGGTTTTTTTGTGTGGTTGGACTCGATGATCTCAAAGGTCCCTTCCAACCATGAAGATTCTGTGATTCTGTGATTATGAGAACACACATTTTGTTATACTATTATGATGGTAGCTTACACTGGAATAGAAATCAAGTACTTGTCTCTCCAGAGGGAGAAAGAGATATATATATAAAGGTATGTGTATGTAGCCCCTTTACACCAGCATAACTGCAACACATGACGGGGGAGTGGTGACAGCATGGTTCTACAGTGTATTTAAACTACCACCAAAAGTGGGTTTGGGGTTTGGTTTTTTTTCTGTTTGCTATGTGGTTTCAGATAGGCTGCAACTGTTTCTGCAAACAATAAATTAACGGGGAAGCTAACGTGTAAGGTGTCACGAACAAGAGCTTTCACAGGTCACTGCACCCACCCACCTCAGTTCCTCAGCTGGCATGTCAATTAAATCACCTGTGCTCCCTCCAGAGGCAGTATTTATCACCTCTGATGGGCATCTACAACCGCTCGAGAAATGGTAGAGAGCACTTACAGAAGAATGATAATGAGAGGCTTTTGGAGGCTAACGAAAGCCAGCGCCATGCAATTTACTCTGGTCTCCTACTGCTCTTGGCTTCTGATGTCTGTAAAACACAGCAGACCCTGCCTTTAATCTCTACACAGGCAGCTTTAGGAGAGCTTCTTTGGAGAGCAGAAATTGAAAGGGGAGAAACACAATAGGAGGGAAAAAAAAAAAAAAGAATCTGTGGTTTACAGGATCTCAGGAACCCGAGAGTACTAAACGGGTGGTTTTACATGAAGAAACAGTGCATGGGAGCAGCTAGACCATTAAAGGCGGATCGACGATCAGAACACGAGTGGGAACTTGTTTTTTCCTGTGTGGTGAAGCGGTATTGTCGAGGCACTGCAGAACCAGCAATGGTTGCGTTATTATCGCCTGTGTCAGCTTAGTAACCAATGCTGCTGCAACAGGGAATGGGAAAGGCATCAACACCCTGGATATTCACGGAATCATGGAATCACGGAATTGTTGGAGTTGGAAGGGACCTCTAGAGATCATCTAGTCCAACTCCCCTGCCAAAGCAGGGGTTGCCCAGAGCACATCACTCAGGAGCATCCAGGCGGGGCTTGAAGATCTCCAGAGAAGGGGACTCCACACCCTCCCTGGGCAGCCTCTTCCAGGGCTCTGCCACCCTCACCCCAAAGAAGTTCTTCCTCAGATTGGAGTGGAACTTCCCATGGTCCAGCTTGTGCCCGTTGCCCCTCGTCCTGTCACGGGGAACCACTGAAAAGAGTCCGGCTCCATCCTCCTTCAACCCACCCTTTATATCCTTGTTGCAGTAGCAGCCAACCTGTCTGTAGTACTACATGGACAACGAAGGGCTGAAAAACCTGAGGGTCAGCAAATGCAATTGCTATCCTTTAAAAACAGCAGTATTTCACAATTTTTGATGTACTGGTTTGTTAAGATGCTTATGCATGTGAATCTAAGAGGCTTTTCTTTCTTTTGAGATTAATATGGGACTTCTTTGTGGAACAACAAAATAATGTTTTGGGCCAAGTTAGGAACCAGAATATCCACATTTCAATTTCATAATAATAAAAAATTCCGTATTTAACAAAGGAAGAGAGATTTAATTGTTGCACATCTTTTTCCTTGTCATATGGTGCCAGGTTTGAGAATTATCTTTGTCATCTTGGTTCAAAATCAGTGCTAAAAAGATTATCTCTCTCTCAAAAAAAAAAAACAAAAAGGAAAATAAATGGCACGTTTCTGCCATCTAGATCTGTATTTCCCTCTGAGAAGCAGTTTTGTCCTGACTGGTGCTGGAGGGTTGACTCTACTGTGTGATGCTGATATGGGGGGGTCAGCAACATCTTTAGTGGGAACATCATGTATCCTGGCTGTGTTCATAAAATTTAGTCACTGGGGGCAGTAATTGCTGGTTTGTCTAAACTGTCTCTAGCTGCAGCAATCTAACTAAATCAGGTGTGAATATGAACCAAGTTCTCCCAGAAGTCACAATTTCTAGGGAACTGAAATGGTTGGTTTGATTTTGTAATCACTGTTTTGTACATGGATGGTTCTGAGAAAATTGCATGCACCTTTTTCTTTCTTTTTTTTTTGGTAGAAATATTTGCCATATTTTATTGTTGTCTTCTTTGGTCTGTGATGTGGTGATAAAATTAGTCTGCATTCTCCAACTGATGTTGATTGAAGAAATAGTTATGTGCAATGGTTATTACAAAGTTAATGTTTTATTATGAAGTAGTTAATTTTCAAAAACCTGGTTTCTGTTTAATTGCATTTTATAATTTATTTGGATGAAATTGATGTAATATTTACATTAGGAAATTCTTGGAGGTTACCTTCCAATCGTATTTATGAGTAGTTTGTCCTTCATAAAAAACCTTATGGAGTGGGTGTTGATTTGCAATTTGGGGAATTACTTCCTTCTCTGTAGCAGAGTTTTGATTGCATTATTATGCTGTCAGCAATATAAGCTTGAATGCCAAATTTTCTATTTTTATGTTTTTGAGTGGGTGCAAGCATCAGTGTATATATCTTGTTGGAGCTGAAGTGTCAGTCACCAGTCCGCTAAAAAGCTTTCCTTTATGGATTGTTCTGATGATCTTAAATTGGAGGATAAGCAATATTTGTTTGCTTGCTTCTCCAGCTCCTCTCCATCCCTTTGAAAGATTTAGTGACATTAATGTTTTCTGTTAGGCAAGGACAAGTAGGAAATAGCACCCAAAGGATGCAAATTATGTTTATCATAACATGAAAACCATAGTGCGGTCTCAAAGAGCTATAAGGGACTCTTTCTTCAAAGAGTACCTATTCGATCGCTTAACAACCAAATTAAAAAACATGTCTAATAGCTAAGCTATTAGTGAGAATGGCAAGTGGTCAACAGTCCTTAGCATGGGGTTGTAAACTTTCAGATTTAAAAAAACCCTCTGAAAGCTGTCTGAAAATACTTAAGCCAAATTCTCCAGTCCTCCAGGGTGCTGAGCATCCTGACAGGTGTAGCTTGAAGAATTCATCTGAGACTTATAGCTGTTCAGACTCCTGACTTTCATCAATTTACAGGTGAATATCGTCCATATTTTAAAAAATTATTTAACCCATTATATGCCATTATATTGTCCTGCGGAGGCATTCTCTCTGGCATAATCAAGGCTTGAAAAAGAAGGGTGTAAGACCTTGGTGTGCGGTCTGCCTCTTCTGTTTTTCTAAGTAATAAATATTCCCAAAGCTAGTCTTATTCTTATTGACTAACACAGGTGGCTGAACGGATAAAAAATAGGCTGAAGATAATATTCTAGTTTAATTTTTGAAGCTGCTGCTAGCTAGGCTTCCATTGTAGAGACAAATAAATTCTGGAATTAACGTACACACATAACTATAAGTCTTATACAGCCATATTGTTATACTGCCAAAAGAGGTATCACCGTAGGGATTAGTGATAGCAAAAGCTCCTCTGGTATTATTGGATCATGTTGCTTGTATCACACCACCTGGTACATGCATTTATACCTGCAGCATGAGTGAGCAGAGAAATGTTTGGGAGGCTCCTACTTCTACCATAAACCTCCACCTCTGTCTCCCAAGACACTGGTAACAGGGAGGAGTTACTGCAGACTTTTTTGTTTTTCCCTGCATCACCATGGAAACTTGTGAAGAGACTATGAAACTGAATTACAATTTCCTCTCTATCTTGACTGCTGGAACAGCACAAAAATGTCCCATGCAAACCTTTAATTTAGATTGCGTTGGCAGGGTCTTATGCGCATGTTGACCTCCACCTCCTGGCACTGAGAGCTCTGATCCTGGTTTGTAATGGCAGAGGATGCTGCTTCCAGATCAAGGTGTTGTATGGCCTGCTTAGTGATAAAGCTGACATTTACATTCAGAGGAAACACATAAAGAAGGTTGTTCTTCTGAGAATAACTCAAGGGAGGTTTCTGCAGCTGATTCGTATTCAAATGCTGGCAGGTAGAAGCTATGGGGAAAACCATGAAGGTTTTCACATATTTGATTTCTCCAGGAGGTGTAACCATAAAGCAGTCATGCTATGGAATATTGAAACAGTGTCGACATTCAAATGGCACTGCAGCATTTACCCCCTGTCCTAATTGTTCATAAAACTGCGAAGTAGTCAGGCCTCTGTGTCGCTTCACGTTGTTGCCGATTGACATGCACTGAAATTTCACTGCAGAAATTAGTGAAATGTCTAATTTTGCTATATTCTTAGCCTCAGAACTTGAATAGCAACTTGAATCAGTGATTCAAGGAAATCAGGCATGAATGCCCAAGGTGTTCAGAGTTCATTCACTCCTACTGAAGTCACCTGTTCTAGCACTGCATTAAACTGATGTGGGAGCAAGAGAAAAACAGTGATGGGTCCCTCAAAGTCTCTGCTTCTTTATTAATTTCTGTGCACCTGTGAAACTCTAATAGTATTTTTGCCTTTTAAGCTCTTCTTAATGGGTATATTGTTTCTGCTAAGACACTTTGAAATGTGTAAATCAAACAGTATGAAGCTTTTCCCTCAGTGAATCTGGATCTAATAGGTTCTGTTAGGTTCTTAATAATGCATTCCAAATCAACCAAAAAAAGTGGTGGGAAAATCATGGCTTTTTTGTCTCCCATACTGCTGAAGTGTGTCATAATGACTGGTTTTGCTGAAAGAGTCTTGGCCTGTAAAGATAAGGAATTTAGACTTAAAATTCAATCTACTCTAAATTTTCCAAGAATTTCAATTATTTAGATTTTAGTATAGAGTTTGCTCATGTATTCACATGACTATCTGCTAGAATCACAGGACTGTAGGATAATTCAGGAGCAGAAGTACCTCAGGAGGTCTCTAGTACCACTCTCAGCTTAAAGCAGGGCTGGCTAAGTGTCTAACTAGGTTGCTCAGGTCATTATACAGCTGAGTCTTGAAAACCCCCCAAGAACAAAGATTGTGTAACCTCTCTGGGCAACCTGCTCCTCTGCTGAGCTGTCCTTTTGGTGAAAATGATTTTTCTCTTAGCTAATCTGAATTTCTGTTTTCATTTTTTTGCCTCATCTTCCTGTCATGTACTGCTGTGAAGAGCCAAGTGCTGTATCCTCAATATGCTACCCATAGACACTGGGGGCTGCTGCTCGGTCCCTTGAAGCTGTCTCTTTCCCAGGCTGAACAAGTCCAACTCCCTCTTCTCACAGGGCAAGTGCTCCAGCCCCAACCATCTTGATGGCCTCCATGGAACTTGCTCCAGTTTGTCCCTGCTTTCCTGTGTGGGACAGCCCAGAACTGTTGTGTTCTGGATGAGGTCTAATGAATACTGTGTAAAGAGGGATAATGTCTTCTTTCTATCTACTGGCTGTGATTCTCAGGACAATGAAAAGCCCAGGACACTGTTGGTCATCTTTGCTGCCAAGACTCACCACCTCCACCTAAGCAGAGCTGCTCCCCAACCAGCCCCGGCCCATATTGCTGCAGAGAGTTCTTCCTTTCCAAGAGCAGGACTTTCCATGGGTTTTTTAATTGCATGAGGTTGCCTTAGACTGTCTAGGTCTCCTGAATGGCAACCCTGTACATAAGAATATCAAAAGGTCCCCTCAGTTTAGTGTCATCTACAAACCTTCACCTCCTCCACTCCATTAATTGACCACTCCATTAAATCACCACCCTGAGCAGAACCGCTGAGCAGTTTCTTTGCTTATCTAGCTCTCTTCCCATTGCACCACAATGCTGTAATTTGGTTACATTGGATATTGAGAAAGACAGTGTTAAAACCTTGAGGAAATTGAAGTAAAAGAGGTCCTGCTCTCTCCTCATCCAAAAATCCAGTCTTTTTATCATAGAAGACAATAATGATGATCAGGCATGTTTAACCCTTGGTCAATCCACATTCTTCTCCTTCTTGTGCCTAGAAATGTGTGCCAAGAGGATTCACTCCCCTGTTTTTCCAGGGACTGAAGTGAGGTTGACTGTTCTGTAGTTGTCCAGACCATCCTTTTGGCTTAGGTGTGCAATTTGCCTTTCCCAAGCTCCATGGCCTTTCATACCTCTGAATAAATATACTGACTTCACTGAAATTCAGTGAAAGGAGGAATTTGCATGCTTTTTTCTACAGGTGCACCACATGTGCACCACAATTCAGTGCTGTCTTCTTTCTTACAGGATACATTTTTGAAAATGTTTTTGCAGTTTAGGCAGAGAGGCCAAGATTCATAAAAAAGTAGTTGCCATGCATCCATTGTCTTTAAAATTCTTCTGAAGACCTGGAGGTAGCGGATCTTTAGTTTCGCTAGGAACTTCAATTTTTACTTTGGCTCCCAAAGTAGTAGGATAACTTCGATATTTTATCCACCAGATGCATATATATGTGCATATATATGGAAATATCTTTGCACGGCTTGTGGGAAAATTGAATAAGTACTCTGAGAGGGGCTATTCAGATGTCTGCTATATACATTTTCAGATGAAAAAAGTGAGGAGGTGACCTACAAGTAGAGGTACAGAGATAACTGGAGAGCTACATCAAGAAGAAACATAGTACTCCTTCTCCTACTTGGAGTAGGTTTCTGAGGTACTGCCTTAAATGGAGGAGAGCCTAGCAGCTGGCACAGCACTAGGCACCTGCGTTACCCTCAGCTCGGGCTCCTTCCTTCTGCACCTGCTCTCGTGAAGCTCATACCATCGTTACAGGAGAAAGTGGAGGGACTTGTAGTACTCAGTGTGCTGAACAAAGTTGAACCAAATGCTAGTGATCTGGTCAAATTCCAGCCTTTCAGTCTTTATACTGAAGTCCCTTTTCCTTAAAAGAAGGATAGACTAGGCACTGTCATAGCAGAAGCATTTTTTTGCAACAGTATTTTATTTTCCTTCTAAAATTGCATTGAATTCCTGGTGTTACTGGTGTTTATGGATGATTTCTAAGAGTTTGGAAGTACATTAAGTATATATTATCATAGAATCATAGAATCATGGAATTGTCTAGGTTGGAAGGGACCTCTCAGATCATCTAGTCCAACCATCAACCTAACTTTAATAAAAAAAACAAAAGAAAACCATTCAAAACCCACCCCCCAATTACTAAACCATACCTCTAAGCGCTATGTCAACCTGTCTTCCGAAAACCTCCAGGGATGGTGCCTCAACAACTTCCATGGGCAGCCCATTCCAATGCTTAATAACCCTTTCAGTGTAAAAACTTTTCCTAATATTCAATCTGAACCTCCCCTGGTGCAACTTGAGGCCATTTCCTCCTGTCCTATCTATTACTGGAGATGCATCTTTCCTATCACATTTCTAGGTCCTGGTGGGGAACATCTGCACACGTAAGTTTGACACCAGAAGTCTGAGTCCATGGTGGCACTGCTGTGCCAAGCGGGTGGGCTGCCATTCAGGACTGAGACACATCGAGCAGCCAGAGGTCCACATCCTGTTCCCTGGGTCCAGGGGCAGGAACACGGGTCTTGGTCGCTGTGCATCTGAAGCAATCACTTCCTACCTGCTCTACCTATCTTGATAAATAAATTTCCCTTCTTGCAGCTATCCCACACTGAATTGCACTGCAACACATCTTCAGTGTTTTTACCTCAGTTAAACCCAATTCCTGTTCCCATGTACACAATCTAGCTGTTTGCCATCCTTTCTCGGTCTCCTGTCTTGTTCTAACTTTCATTAGAATTTCCATTCTAACTTTCTTGATTGTTACCACTCCTGTGTCTCCCTATCAGGGGTTCTTCTACCTCCTTCTCCGTAAGTTCTCATAAAAATAATTCTGTATTACCCCATATTAACCCTTCAGAGTTTTGAAGCCTGTTTCATGTTATGCAGCAAATTCCAGGTTGTTGAGGAATCCTCTTGCAATATTACTTTCATGAACTTATTAACAATGCTGTTAACAACCATTTATTTCCAATTTTGTCAATTTCCATGCAACACATACAGCTGGGACACATCAGCTTTCCCATCATTTATCAAACCTCATTCTTGAATCACCAGTGCTAACCAGAATTCTGTGGTATACTTGAAATCTCACAACAATGCATTTCACTGTGCAGTGCTGTTTGCATAATAGATGATTAGTACTAGATTATCTAATTTCTAATTTCATCTAATTTCATCTCTTACAGAACCTTTATTAATTCAGCATAGAGAGGTGCCAAACAGCAGGGAGTCCATCTTTGTTCTTGCTGTAACCTCCAGTGTGATCCAGTCACTTGAGAAGATTTCAAATAAGCATTTTAAGTAGAATCTGTTTCATCTAGAACATCATATGATTTTGTTGCTTTTCATAATGCTTTTCTAAATGCTAAATTGAATGCCTTCATAGAGTCAGTAAAAAGAACAAATACCGCAATCCCTATTCCCATTTTTTTGGTCAGCTCAGGGTGAGTACATCCAACTAGTACCTCATCAAAAATGATACTTTTCCTCTACAGCTTTCTTTATAACTGGTCTGAATGTTAGAATCATTCTTCATGTGTGGTTGTGTGTATTTTTAGAAACTGAAAATGAGATTCGTATCTGTCATTGCCTGAATTAGGCAGGTGGCCTTATAGATTGATACAGCCTCTGGGTTTTGCCAGTCCCTGAGTGCTCAAAAGCTTAAAAGATTGTACTTCCAATGCTTTGTCCACACTTGTCCTTCTAGCTATTTACAGCTCAGAAGTTATGCTGCCTGCACCGCCATCTCTCCTCTTCTGATCTACATCAGTGCTCCTTCTGCCTCCTTTTTCTGCTGGCAGCGTAGTGGTCCCATCCCTTCTGCCTCGAAAGCTGCTCTGTCCTTCCAGCATGCCTGGGCTCTTTGGATCTGCATGGTCAGCAGGGATTAGCACTTTGTCAAAATGTTCCTTCCAACCTGCTGGCTTTTGTTTAGCATTAGTTGTCACTTTACAGTTAGCTTTTTTTTAACCAATTGTACCCTTCGTTTGACTGTGTTTCCAAATAACTTAATCTTATGCATATGATTTTCACAGCTTGTTTTCTTTTCTTCTTTTAAATCGGACCTTTTATTTTGCCAAAACATTCTGCCTATTGTTTAAATTATTTCTTTAGTGCTTTGTCTTGTCCTATTTTCCCTCAGTAAGATGCTTGTTATTTTCCTTGTTTGTGTATTGTTGGAACTGTCTGAAACTCAATTGTATTTCCTCCCTATTTCTGGAGAAATTTCTCCTTAGCTCTAGAGAGATTTCTGTAAAGGTATTGGTCTGAGGCAGCCTATAAGGCATCTTCTTGCTTGCCTCTCTCCCTGCCTGGAACTGTTGGAACAGTTCTCATACTACCTGTCAGAATCAAATGACCCTCTTGTTACATACATTTTTTGTTGGAGTTTAATATGAACTTCGTATTTTTCCATAGGTGACACAATCTTTGCCATATTATGCAATGCTACAGACACTGACATCTAATGGTTAACATTTGTGGCACTGCCTTGTCTGGGTTTTCGGTGAGATCACCTGATGAGTTTTGAATAATGACCAGTAATCTCACCATACTCTCTTAACTTTCCCAGTTATTACTTCCATGACTGGCTGTAAAGCCACACAGAAGGTTCGTATTTTCACTCATTTTCACACTCAGGCAGTCAGGCAATCAGATAGTTTCCAGGTTTTGGAGGCAATGCTGAATCTCAAGGCACCTTGATGATGATTTGAACATCTACATAGGTAATAGACTGATCTGATTGAAATTCCACTGAGTAGCGTTTTGTGGGGGAGGGGAAGACACTAGAGAGAGCTAAAATGGATGCAGCTTGAGAACGATAATATTTCTGAATGTAGTAGTCTTTTAGAAAATAAGAAATGATGTGCTATGAGACAGAATGAAAAGTTATTTTTGTGAAGAAACGCTGCACAGGCTATATTGATAATTAGCGGTAAATGGAACAAAGAAATGACCCTTTAAACCTAGTCTGCTTCTTCTCACCAGAGAAAACTGAGAGGGACATGCCCAACATGCCTCCTGTGGAATATTTTAAAACAAGAAGAGAGCGCTGTTGCTGACAGAGTCAGGGCCCTGGGGGCGTTCGTATGTGCAGGCTGCATGCAACAAGACATGGGTGTGCATTCCAGTAAATGGAACAACAGGGGACAGAAACAGAATTTGCCTCCTTTCATCAGGTTTGGACATTTGAAAGCAGAGCCTTGCTCATTATCAAGCCATTCTTTATACCCACAAGAGACATGCTGTGAGCAGAGATGCCTCTCAGAAATACCCCCCTCACTTTTGTTGTCTTCGCTTCTTGTCCATCGTCACCGTTTCCCTGTCCTGTTTCATAAAGGATTTCTTGCAGTTCCCTGACATCTCACTCTCCTTACAGCTTACTGTAGTCTATAAAAAGACAAACTTGTTCTAAAGAGAAGGAAATGTTGAAAGCCAGCTGTGTCTGCAATGCTTCCTTTTTTTATCACTTAAACTGGATAAATGACCTTAATGTTTACCTTCCATTTACAGAGTAACTCTTCCCTATGTGCTACTGCTTCCACCCACCTAAGACAGTTTTTGACATACAGTCAGTATTTACTTGCTAGTATTATTGAGTGTATTCAATTAAATACCAATAGAGAATTTCAGCATTGACTCTATTACATTGCTGAAATATTACCTGTATTGTACTTTAAATGTTTCTGTGGCCAGTTGCCACCAGAGTGAAAGTGGGATTTGATAAACTGAAGGCTTTGTCTGCAAGAATCCTATTTTCACAGACCAGTGAAGATAATAGCAGACCGAGGTCTTGCAGTTATCAAGGCAAATAACATCATTGATATGACTAAACTACAGTTAATACTTAGCACATAAAATTATGTATGAGAGGCATATGTACAAATTAAGTAATGTTCACCAGTGATTATGTTCAAAAATAAAAATGTACACAGGGTTCTCTAAATTAAGAAATATTTCCATGCGGGGTATTTCATTCTCACCTAAAAAATAATGACAAAAGTGTCTGAAAAATCAGCCTACAGTCTTTTAGCTTCAAGCTGCATTTTTTTTTCTTTTAATCTGGGCAATTATTTGCTTCACAGGTGTTTCCATGAGCATAGACAAAGCCTGAAATACCAGTTAAACTGGTAAGAAACACCTATGTACAGTGAACTATATTTTGGAGGAAGCTGTAGTTTATTTTGTCCAGATCAGCTTCCCTGAGGTGGTCCAGAGAGTCGTTCACATACATAGGTCAAAGCAAGAACAGACAGTCTAATGCTAGTTTTAGTATTTTAATTTGTTCTGCTTCAAAAGAGCTCTGTTTATTTTTTATTTATTGTTAATTTAGAGTACTCTGTTGATGGAAACTTAGCCAGAAACCATTCTGAGTCATTCTGTGATGCTTCTTCTTACCTGATTGTATTTACCTGCCTGTATTTTGGAAATATATTTCCCTCTCTCCTTCCCTAATTCCTTCCATTCCTTTCTTCCCTTCCTGTCTTTTTTCTTTCCTGCCTTACATATTTTCCTATAAATCCACCTATAACCTCTTAGGTGGTTATTTTTAAGTGAAGTAATACTTTTGTAAGGAATGGACACAAACGTCTCCCGAGGGTGACGATATTTCCATATCGTGGGTTTATGTAAGGTCTTAACTTGCAGCTAAAATTATATAATATTGTAAATATTCTGCTTTGAAATACTGATTTTAACTTAGTTTCTGCTTGTAAACAAACATCTGCTGTAAGTAATAAGTCATCAGATTTGAATACACCATCAGCAAATATCTCCAAATTCTAGCATGAGACAGTTAAGGTCTCCAGGGGATTGGAAAAGGGCAAATATAGTAGTACCTCTCTGTAGAGAAGAAGAATCCAGAAAAATATAGACCAGGCAACCTAAGTTCAATACTAGGAAGTTATTGGAACAATTTGTTAAGCAATCAATTTGAAAGTACCTGGAGAATAAGGTGATAAGAGACAGCTAATATAGATTTGCTAAGAGCACATAACGACAAACCAGCCTTATTTCCTTCTTTGACAGGATAACTGGCTTACAAGACAAAAGGAGAAGCAGAAGATGTGATAGTTTTTGACTTGAGTAAGGCTTTTGATGATATCCCCTATGACACTCTCAGGGAAATATGATGGAATTACGGGTGATGAAATTACAGTAATGTTGATGCAGAAGTGGTTGAAAAACTGTAATGGGATAGTAGTTATAAATTGCTGCCTGTCAAACCGTAAAGGTTTATCACATGGAATATGACAAAATCCTAATCTGAGTTCAGTGTGAGTCATTTTCACTATTAGTTTGGTGTGCTGGAATAGAGAAGCCATTTGTTTTCAGCATCCTGAAGCGCCTTACAAACACATTCAAAGGCATGAGTAGAAGTTAGCTGGGATGAACAGTATGAATGATGCCACCTCCTCCTCCAACCTTCCCCCATGTCCTCTGCTGTTCAGTACTCGTGATGGCCATGGATATTGTAAATGAAGTTCTTTGTCTAGTGACATTTTTTAGCTTTCACACTCTATTTCTCAAGAAATAGGCTTCACTAGTTCTGTACGTTTGAGCCCATTTAGTCTTCTGTTTAGAGGCAAACCTGGAGCAAGTTCTTTTCCCCCTTTGCTATTGCCTTGCTCTAGCTTTAGAGTCATTTTATAGGTGAATTGAAATCAGGAACATGAAATCCAGCTGCAAAATACAAAGTGGAGGTAGAAATCAGATGAATAACTAGGGAAGGTTCTGATAAGCAGCAGGGCTGGGTCCGTATGTTATGATGGATCAGAAAGTGAAAACAAGTCAACAGACATGGTAGGTACTTTTCCAAATACCAGGCAGATGATATTTTACAGTATTAATAAAAGTATCATATGCAGGAAGATAATTATTCTGCTTTAGCAGTGAAAGACCACTTGCATACTGGAAAAATAATTTCTGATATATTCAACCTGTAAAACAGAAAGTCTACATGAATCACATCAGAAATAAGACTATCCTTGTTATTGTTTCATCTACATTGACATCCAGTCACATTTTAGTCTCAGCTAAAGTTCTGTGCCAGTTTTAGTTTAGGAAGGAGGTACTTAAGCTGGAAGGAGTTTAGAGAGTATTTAATTTAAAAAATATGACTACCAGGGAAAGATGGAAAACTTTGGGTTTGATTAGTCTCCTACAAAAGAAGACTCTCTGGAGTAGATGGGATCATGTGTAAAAATTTTCTCATAAAAATACAGTAGCTATTGGTCTCCATATTCAATTTACAGTGATGAGCATTTACACTAGCAGTGTTTCTCAAATAAAAATCATTATTCTTTTAAAAAACGTGCATAGGAAATCTGGGAAATCCACAAAGCTATATATCTTTATGTGTGCTCAGTGAGAATCTGCACTGGTCAGAGTGATCAGGATGGATTATCTTGACTTTCTCTTCAGGGAATGAATAAAAAATATTGTTCGGGTTATAGCCTCCAACGGTAGTCTTTACCAAACACCAACTAGAAGTAGGAACTCTGAGTGAGGAATGATGAGATCTGCTAGGTGAGGGAGATTTAAATGAATGAATTTGCAAATTTCTCTCCTGTTTCCTCTGCCCGTGGTGGGTAGGAGTTTTCCTTTGGTCTTGTTAGGCTAGTAACTTTCAGTAGATACCTGCTTTGCAACATGTTTTGTGTAGTCCTGTCTGTCTCTCCTGGAAAGTGTTCCATTTACTTCTCTTTCTAAGGTGTATCTGGGGGCTTTTTACCCAGCTTTTGTCCAGAGTCCCATATGCTGAGCTCATGCTGCAGTCTCCTTAATGGCTATACCTTTCAATCCCCACATGCTCCATGCTGCATACCAGACAGTTCTCCCATCTGATCATACTCAGTTTTTCCAGGGAAAGAACTATCCCCTCCAGAGGCTCTCAACTGACCTAGAGCACCACAACATTTTAACATAACCTACTGTTAACTGTGAAGAAAGGATTCAAATTCTTACCAAACTATAACAACTGAACAGACAAGTAGCTGTCAGGTAGGCTTTAGATACAGTTGATCCTGCCAGAAATTAGGTTGTGAATTCGGTGGTCTCCTCCAGAGTTCTGTTTCTGAGTGGTCCTGATCTAGACCTGAACGCAGAGCAGGTTTGTGTGCAGCTGTGATTCTCTTTTTGGGTTAACGGGCACGGTACCACGTTACTAAAACTCTTAGACTGCAAAGTGGACTCATCTTAATGTTCAAGGCTGTGCGTATTGACCTGATGTCCTAATTTACTTGGTACCTCTAACCTGACACGATGTTGTGCTGTGTGACCACAGCCTGCAATTTCTAGGTAGGCTTTGTATGGAGTCTCTAAAACTGTCTCCCATTCACTCTTCATTGATGTCAACAGATACTTTGAAAAAAGATTCAAGCTATTGGTTTTATCTTATCTCTCCATTCAGAAAAATCATTAGAAAATCTTTTGGTGGTCTGTGGTGTGCTGGTGAAGCCATCCAGGCTTATACTGCTATTGTGCATAGGCAGTCAGTGGTCTTGAAAACATCTTCAAAAATGAAGCTCCTTATGAAAGGTGGTTCACTTGGTGATACCATTTGGTGTGTAGCTTGGATGAAAACAGGTAAATTATAACTTAAGCTGGTTTGATGAATGCTGCTGAACACGTTTTAATGTTGCTGTCCTTGTTTACACAAGGGTCTCGTGCTACTTGAATGAGGATGGCAAAATTAAGCCAGTATAATTTCCTAAAGTAGACAAGGTATTTAAACTTCTGCTTTTATTACCTGTTCTGCCTTTTAATGCACATGCTAGGGAAGTCTCTATTAAGCTATTAAAGGAATGAGAGAGAGAGAGATTATAAGCACTTTGAGCACATTACATGAACAGGCTTTTTAAAGAGCCAAATTAGTTTAAAGGCTTAGAATACGTGCACGCTACCAAGTGTCATTTGCTCTGTGGCAACTCTTTGTGTGCACATGCTCAGTCTTCAGCTAATGGGAGACAACCCAAGCCATGGTAGCTTGCTTTAGTTTTTTAACATTTGGCATGTGCACAGGAGCAGTTAGGACTCAGCACGCAAGATGCACAGGAAATTCACATGGATCTGATGCTAAATGTTTGGCCACGTGGTCCCAAATAATTTGTGAAACAAAGCAAATGAACATTTTGGAAAACTACTCAGCAAAACTGTCCTTAGGGTTATGGAGCCTTAAAAAGAAGAAAAATATCCTTCATGACATGCCTTCTGAAATATTACCATTCCTCAGAAAGATCACCTAAAGTCAGAACTTCTCCCTGCTCTTTCTCATTTTATCAGTGCAAAGCCAATTATTTACACTGTTCTTTGTGCCCAGCAAGCCTTGTTGTAGAAGTAGTAGTGTGGGAATATCAAGGACTATATATGCTGTGATGCTATCTGAATAAAGGGAAGCCTGACTTCACTTGCCCTTGAGCCCCTTAGTCCAGATACTGCATAAATTCTCTTGCAAACTTGGTATTTCCACCTGTTGAACAGTGCCATGTTTTGTTTCTTGTCTATTTAACTATTTGCTTTCAGTGGTCTTTGTTCACTGGATGATTTCTAGAGGAAAGAAGAATATCCACATCATGATCTTTCCTTGAGCTTTTATCTGTAGCTCTTGGAGCTAACAGGCATACTGAAGCATGCATTACTTGCTTTTGAAATGAAGAAGTAAACTCAATATAGTAGGAGTGCTTATTCTTCAAATACCCTCCCAAAACTGATCTCCAGAATGGATTGATTCATACCCTGCTGCGATCTGCAGGGAATTGATGGCCTCAGAGTCTGAGGGATCAATGATTTGAACAACAATGTGCAACAAGCAACCTTCTTATCAGTCTAGTTCTTTCTTTAGAGATCTCCCTAAAGATCTCCAGGTCTGGGAGGTTTTTTTGTGCAAAAGTATGCAGTCATTGCTAAACATGATGTGTTAAAGCTGTATCTAAATGTTCAACTACGTGTTTATTAAGTATTTATGATGTTCAGCAATTATGAATAAACTTTGATGAACGCATTTTCAACTGGGCAAGTGCTTTTAAAGAAAAAAATATTATGTGATTTCCCATAACTGTTTAATCCTTTTCACAAAGGGAAAATTGATTAAGAAATCTTAAACATTTCCTAGGTGAAATTCTCATTTTGCATTTATGTTGGGCATTTTCTACCTGACTAAAGGAAATTGGTTTGAAAACGATGCATGTATGCTTTAGTTCACAGATAGGTGCAGAGTGGACAGAATGACACATAAAATGTTTGTGTGTTGATATAGCTATCATTCCTCAAAACCATACAATATTATAATGCTATCATTGCTTCTTGGAACAGCAATCTTTGTAGGAGGTATCTATTGTAAGTGATTTGCATGAACTATATGAATTGCAATCTAATTACAAGTATGAAAGACTCTGAATTCTCTCGTAAAACCTTTTTCTAATGGAACAAGAAAAGACATCTGAGAATCTGTGACCTGCACTGTCTCTACCCCCTGGTGACACCCATAATTATTGTCTACTGGCATCGATAAGTCTTGTGTCAGAGTATAAATAACTAGTGGGAGACACTATCTTTGTCCAAAGTACAAAGACCGTTTTGAGCCGTGTAACTGGATGAATTCCAGAAATAGTTCATCTCTTGCCCACTGCTGCTTGGCAAATGTCCTGAGAGACAGCGTAGGTACACTTCATCTGAAGAACAAGAGTCATAAACAAAGAGATAGGTTGAAACAACTTCATTGAGAATAAAAACTGCTGCAGTCTGTAACAATGAGAGGAGGAAAGGGCGCAGCACTTTGCCGAAGAAATGTGGAGTAACAGAGCATGGTAACAACCTGATCAAGATCAATAGCAGACCAGCATAACAAAAAGAAATTACTTGAAGCAGGAATAAGTGTCCAAGGAGAATGAGAAATAACTAACAATATCCGTAAAGTGAAAATATCCATGTTAAGTAAAAGAAAATTAGAAACATAATAGCTAGTCAATTTGTCTGTCTACAGTATTGGTCAAATGTCTTGAGGGAAGTAAAAGAAAAGGTCAGTTCACTGTCTGTGGTAGCATATATGAGAGCCTTTGGGCTCTTCTGATCTCTGCTGATACCAAAGCAGGTAGCTACAGGATCTTCACACATTGTTGTTCACTGCAACCTCACTGTGACTGTGTCAAGCTGCCAGGCACCAGGATTTGTTTTGCAGGTGGGAGAAAACCTGGTGTCACGCGGGTCCAGTGCACGAGTGTCAGTACTCAGTGCATGCCAAGCCTGCACGTCACATCCAGTCCAGTCCTACCCTCTCAGCCCTCCTTCTGCGCAGGCTTTGAGGGACAGTCATGACAGAGGTAAAACTGGTTACTCTGCTGCTTCACTTCAAAACTGTGTTTAGACAGGAAAATGGAATTTTGATGCTAAGCTTGTTCAGATGAACATTTGTAAGTTTTATAATATGTAGCTAGTGGAACAACTTACTGAATAGTGTCATAGGTTGTCACCACACCTGATAATTAAGAACATTATCGTGCCTCAAATTTTAAAAGGTATTTCTGTAGTGTTGGCAGGAATTAACGGTGTCAGGGAACACTTTTGACCTGTTTTAGGAAGCAGACTAGCTTAGAAAAAAATTACTCCTTTTGACCTTAAACTTTTTCCTCTACTTTGAAAGCTTCTAGTTTTAAGAAGCTGATTTTCATGATCTCTAACTTATAGTTCACATCTGCCCATCTGTGTGACTGCCTACCTGCCTATTTATCTTTACAGTTAGGTTGGGAGACATATTTTCGGTGAAAAGATGTTTTTTACAGACATTTTCCAGTTACCTCTTCTCTATTAATAGCCCTTTGGGGACCTGTGGTGGTTGTCTCCTTACAGCAACCCTTTATTGGAGCACAAACTTTTGTACAACAATGCTTTTGCTGTGGGCCTAAGTCAAGCCAGACACAGACAGGGGAGAGTTCTGCAGTCCTGTTGGCTCATTCTATGTCTTTGTAATGTTTTATCTGTTTCTTTGGCTACCAAATTCGGCAAACTTGGTTTCATATTGGATATAGAGTGCTGGGTTGCAGGTGCCATGTGAAATAGCCAGTGGCTGTGGTTGTCCCTGGAACAGAGACCCTAAGACATAGGAAATAAATATCCCCAATATCTTACTACTGGTCAGCCCTCTGCCACTGACAGTCTTCAGCTTAGACAATTTCTACTGTTTTAAGAATATCTAAACAATGGATCACCTCTTCTCGCCCTTTACCTTCTGGAAATCTTTAAAAATATTTCATATGTGTTCATATTTTCTGCAAAATGTATGTGTATATTTTATACCACATAAAAAGAAGTGGAATACACGATAGACACTTGCAACTCACCATTTCCTTTACAAAGCACAAGCGCCACAATGGCAGCTCAGGTTGACTATTGTGCATTTCCAGTTGTGTCCTTGAAGAGTTAACTTGTAGGAGGTTTAGATGTCTGATAGCTTTATAATCATCTTTGCTTCTAAAATGAATAGATTACAGGAGAGAGCCCTGATTTTATATGACCTTGGTTATTACATACAATGATAAAGTAAATTTTATGTAGAAAATTGTAATTGTGAGCAAATAATAAGCTTGTATTTAGTCTCTGCTCAGAAAAGTTTAATAGTGATTAAAGATTTCCTGTGATTTCACAGAAAATTATATTGATTGCCTAGGATAGGAAGGTGTTTTCTTTATTGTTCCACCCTCAGTGTGTTTTCTGAAGGAAATCGTACAAGATTTTCTTCAGAGTTGTAGTGGCAATGTGTGGTATTAACTGTGTTTTATATGTAGTATCTCTTTCTTCATCACTTTGTACTATAAGAAATCATTTCTTTAGAGTATTTTCAAGTCAAGACTAAATAAATGAAGTGGCAAAATATTTTGGGCACTTTGGTATTTTGACTGCTTGTCTGAAGATAATGTAAAGGCCTTCAGTACTGAGATATTCAGAGCCTAGCTCTGTCTAAAACTAAGTGGTTAGAGAACACTCAGATTAGTTGCCATTCATCCATAAAATAAGAGTACTTATGGGTCATTTCAAAAGTATGAGATTTATAATGGAGCACTTAGAAATGCAACGTATTTTATAGATATTCCTGGAAACTTATCTGTTAACCATTTAACTGCATCAGCCAGTTCAATATTATATATCCCTCCATACATATTTATCAACTGTCTGACTAATTTAATGTTTTATGTCTGTGGGTAAACTCATGATTCTCTGTGCAATTTTTTGCCCTGTAAGTTTCACTGAGATCAATGTTCTGAACATTATTATAATCCTCCCACTCAAGACAAAATTATTTGCAGGAAATCTTTCAAATATCAAGCTATAACTCAAGTTAGGTTAGAAGTGGAGGAGGATGAGCTGGAGAGAGGATTAGTTCCATGCCAAATGCCTGCAAGAACAGGCTGGAAAACAAACACAAATCATAGTAGGTAAAATCACAACACAAAACACACGTAAATAAAACACCAGACAGGTTCTGAAGAAATACAAAAGGGAGTTTAGTTGAGCTCAGAGTCGACAGATTTTTCCAATTAGCTGCCAGTCTTTTTAGCAAGACACTATTCTGACCTTTACATTTTCATTTGATTATTTATACAGTATGGATTTCCAAAACCACAGCATGTTGAGTGGTGGTGTTGATTTCATATTGTTTACATTGTACATGTAATGAAAGTAAAAAAAATATTTTTAAAAAGAAAAAGAACAGCTTGGTAGCATTCTGGGAAAGACAGAAATGAGCTGTGACTGGATTTTTTTTTTTATTGAGGTTTCTCCTATTTAATAGCTTTATTTGGAGGATCAAGTGGGGTCTCCAGATGATGGATGTGTCACTTCTCAGTTAAATTTCCATATTTATCCTTTATAGTTATTTTATAGGTGTCTGTTTGAACTCTAATACCTGAGGTCCTTTTGTGCATTTGAATACACTGGTTTACTTAGGAGATTCCCTCCATTCCTAGGGGACTTCTCTAATCTGCCCCTGTCTGCATCATTTGTCCTTGTATTGCTGCTGAGCCTGGTGTGCAATAAATAATTCAACCCTCCTTCTCAGCTTAGACCTAAGGAAAAGATAAATTCGTGACCTGTCTGAAAGTTGCAGCTTGAGAGCTGCTCTTCCTCCAACTGTCACTTCACAGGTTTTAAGCCCCTTCCAGCTTCTCAGACCATGATTTTCTGCTGCCAACCCAAGTTTGTTTGCAAACGACTCCCTCACTCATAATCCTACAGTGGCTCTCAGTAGCAGAGGATGTCTTCAAAAGTGGCAAAGAAATGGCTTTAGCCCATTGATGAGGTGAATGCGGTAGTGATGATAGCAACAAGTAATTGCTAGCTCCTTGTCCTGAGAAGAGCAGTGAATGACGGTTGCCATCATGCACCGTCCCTGCAAGGCCAACATTTGCAATGATGCCTTTCAGTTATTCAGAGAATAGGAACCGCACAAGAACTTGATTCCTTACAATGGTCCCTTCCAACTCTAAAAATTCAGTGAAATTCAGTGAAATTCAGTGAAATGTCAACATGTTGGTGCATGCTGGTCTTGCAGAAGTTCATTTTAATCTTTATTTGTGACATGCGGATGACACATAGACTACAAAACTGTGCTTCTATATCTCTCATCTGCAATGACTACTGGACAGAATCTTCTTGGTTCTTTTTCATTTGGAGTAAGATTGTTTTCTGTTCCATAAAAATCTCAATGGTGCCAACCTTCACAAGGACCTGCTTGCTAACTGGGGGCTTCAAGTGCTTCTGTCACTGAAACAAGGAAATAAGGAGGACTGCACATGAAATAATCGTTGCTTGTTGTCTACAGGAAAGCAGAATTTGACGGGTACTATCACCAGTAAATAAATTCCTCATAAAATACATGATTGCTGCTGGAAAATTTTTCAGGGCTTTTTTTCGTTCTGTTTTTTGTTTTTTTTTCTTTTTATTTCTGTTGTTTTCCCACAATCAAAATGCAAATATTTAGTAATTTGTGTGTATGTGTGTCAATATGCCCCCTCTCTCACAAACAGCTTCTTTAAACAGCAGGTTTCTACCATGTGAGTAAGTGGCTGTCCTCTGTGTAAGACTGTAAGTTTCCCAGATCTATCCAATTATTTAACTTTGATAATGGGAAAAGGTTGATATAGTTAAGGTTAATGATCCAATTATTTGAGAATACCAGCCACCAAAGCACTTTATTCCAGTTAACTATGTACATTCATTAAAGTCATCCCAGCCTTTTCTTCTATTGCTGTTCTTATCAATAAGCCATTATCAATGAGGCCTAATTGTTCAAGAATCAAAATATCTCTCGCCACCTAAAAAAATCTGGGTTATGAGTATGTTCAGAGTATGTGTTCTTTTTCCATCCAATTGCCTGGTGTCATGTAGCTAATTATGATTTCTTCAAGCAGGTGGCTCCTCAAGCAGAGAAGAAACGAAGATACTACAATAGGAAGGCACTCCATTTCTCCATGAAACTGGTCCAGGGAGCAGGTTTTCATCTTCCATCCCCCTGTTTCCATCTCATAGCTCTCCCCTAATTCTGTCTCTTTACTTCTGTACCTCTCTACTCCTACCTACCTCTTTATTCTATGCACAGATTCCTCCTACCTCTTCTGCCAAGGGAAGAGGCAGTGTATTCCATGGCTAGTTTGCAGGGTGAGTGTTGGCTGTCTGGGCAGCTGGTAGGTGTGAAAGTCAACCAGCTCTTTGTGGGCTATGATGCAGGCCAAAGGAAAATAATATAAGAACAGAGGCATTCCTGTCTTTTCCATTCTCTGTTTTTCACCTGGATGCTTATTTTCATGGGACTTTTGGGAACCTTCTACACTTTGAAATTCCTATTGCTCTGTCACGTTAACTTGAAACTGGCTGCGTGTTCAGAAGTTACTGACAGACACAGAAACCAACAAAAAGATGCATCTATAAACATGTACATAAGGTTACACATCCTAGGCCATAAATAAATGTGATTGCATAAGTCTCGAACTAAAAGAAAAAACACTGGCGAAGTCTTTGGGATTGCTGGAGAGCAAACATAACCTAGGAAGGCTGTATTGTCTCCTAATGCAAACTGTGCATACCAAGTCTCAGGTATGAAAATACAACAAGGCTTTCTTCCTTTACATGCTTCCAGCATCTCTGCATGAAGCACCCTCGTAAAGCCTAAGATGAAAAGTGAGTAAGACATAATAGATAGAGGTAATTGAGTAGAAATTAATGACTAGAATGAGAAGGAATTATCATGTGGGTGGTGTCTAGACGCTGACATTTGTCACTGGCATAAAAAAAACCCCAAACTTTAGAGGGGGCAGGAAGAAGAAATATGATGGCAGAGCCTACCTCAGTGTTGATGTATAAAGTGGATGTATCCTTGAATGGTAGGAAAACCCATTTTTTAGCAGAATTATTTCTCAGACATATTGTGAGCTGAAGAGTACTGGTACAGAGGTAGATGACAATTTTTCAAACTCAAGTTTACTCTGGTCTTACAAATTAGTCCTGAAACATGAAGTACAGGAAACAATGAAGTCTGCAGAAGCTCGCTCAGAGCCAAATGAAAAATGCAAATCAGTTTAAAAGTATTAATTTCTGTTAAATGTCAGTAGTCATATTAGTACTTTTTTACAAGCTACAAATCTTTTAGTTTCTTCAGTAAAGGTTACTAGTTCTTGCTGTCCAAGATTTTTTAAGAAATGAAAGTGTCCCCATGCATGTGTTTTGACCTTCTTCTAAATTGTGAAAGTGATTCGTCACAAACAGAATAGCTAAAATAAAAGTTCTTATTTATCTCATGTTTGTTTACTTCACAGAAATGAAAATACCAGACTAGACAAATTCAAATGGACTTTTTTACAAATAGCCTTATTGATTGCCAAAAAGCAAATAAACTGAAGAGTAGAATTCCCTCCAACAGATGACAAATGCATTATAAATCTCAAAGACATTCCTCAACTTGAAAGACTGCACTGTAGCGCATGGAAAATATCAGAGAGAACATTGACTAAAGTATTTTATCCAGTATCATGTTTTTTAGCAACAAGTAAATTCTGATCTTTTAAAGCAAATTTTAAAAATTATTTATTGTGTTACTGGTAATATTCCTCGTTTTTCCTTCTTTTCCTGTGATTAGAATTATTATTGCTCCATAAGGATTACTGCACTACTGGTTTGCAGTTTGGTTACTCCATATTTCAACGATTCATTTTGTTATTAATTTTTCCTCTACGAATTTTCAAGTATTATAGCGTTATTACACTGCAAAATGCTATATTTTTTAATATATTGGTAATAAAAGTATTACTGCAGACACAATGGGATTTTAATTAGAAAATGAAGAAGAACAAATGAAAGGATTTTTGGTTTTGTTTCATGGGATTTTTTCTTAGCCATATTTACTCCAGCTGTTTTTCAAGGACACTTTACGTATCATTTAGGTCTCTTTCAATGAGGAGCTCAGCTATACATCTGTGTCACCATTTGTGATGGCTGAGTTTCTGGATGGTTTGGTCATTTTCAAGCTTCCTTGGGCTCTATTATCCTCCATCAAGAGGCAAACATAGTTAAGAATAGAGTTGGCAGAAAACATAAATTGTGAAGGAATTTAATAGAAAAATTGGAATTTCTAAATCTAAAATCTGTATTTCAAAATGCACACAAAATTTTTTGCTGCATTCAAAAAACCTTGGCTTACAACAACAGATTCATATCCTCCCAATCACTGAATTGCCTACGGACAACGGGTATCTTACTCTATCTCCACTGGACACATTTGTAGTCTTCTAATGAACTACTTTAAAATACACAATCATGCAGGTTTTCTTAAATCTAGTATTGAGAACACTTTGCAAAAGCAGAGGCAAAAGAGGCAAAGGATCTCACAATAGTGACCTTTTCTTTGCTGTAGTTACTTTTTAATGCTTTTCACAGAGGAAATCAGGCCAACCAGGTATGCTTTTTCTGATCCCTAACATTCCTTGAGAAGCACACACATGAACGTGAGAATGCCTTTACTGTCTTTGTGTTTTTACCCCTTATGTCTAATCGCATGAATTTCAGCTGCTTACCATGCATTGAAATGAAACCTTAACCCCCTTGGCTAAAATATTTATTTCTGCAGGCAGCAAACAGAGCCAGTTCACAAGTTCCAGTTTGATACATTTTTTCAAGAGTTAAAACTACAGGTTTTTGATTCAATATAGCGTACGAGATCATCTTCAAGGAAGCAGTCTTTTCAAAGAAAGTCTTAATCTTTCAGCTAACAGTTGAAGGACATGTATTGAAGGACAAATTCGCTTTTTTATGCATACCTTCAATTTCTGTTGTAGTAAGCAAGAAAGGGTGCAGAGTTCCACTTGCAGGCTGAGATCCCAAACACAGCAATATATTTTATATACAACTAATGAGATTTTACTTATAAGTGATTTAGGAATAATTCTGAAATGCAACTGAGTTTGGAACTGCTGACTGACAAGGAAGGTAAAAATATGTCCTAAATTCATATTACATAGTAGCCAGGCTTGGCATTCCTGCTAATTGCAGTATATTCATTGAGTTGTCTTGTTGAATATGCCATGATTTCAGTGAGATACAACTCAGGGGAGAAGGTACTACTCAAGACAGATACACACATTTAGAATGAAATTCTACAAATCTACTCTAATTACTAGCTAGAAGGTGTGTATGTCTATTGCTTGATTATGAAAGCTGCACATCATAATCATTGATACACCCCAATGCCAGAAATTGTCATTTTTTAAGTATTTAGCAGCTCTTTGTCATTTGCCAATTTTATTCAGAAGGAGATGTGAAATTACTGAAAATCTATAGTTATTTTCTTCTTCTTTCAATGGTGCATTGTACTTATCCCATGATTAATAACCCAAAAATCCAAGTTTACTTTTGCTTGTAAGGAAGACCTTTCCTCTTGGACTTTCACCCAGGTTGGATGTGTTAGAAACATTTTTGAATTAAATAAAAAATCTCTTATATTTTTAAATATTGAAAGCAGAATGCATCATCTCATGTTGAGTGTATATTTTGGAAACAAATACAACATTCTAAGAGCTTTAATGTATAGTGACAACATTTCCCTATATTTTACTCCTGTATCATCTATCTGGTACTAGTTAGACAAATGTTGCTCCAGCTTTTTCACAGAAGCAACAAAAGGGTAAGAAAACACTAAATAGACACTGTTGCTGCTAATCTGATGAAAAAAATGCCCACAAGGCAAATAAAGCAGAGCTGAAAAGAATGTTGAAAGTCAGTAGTCTCCTCTGAAGATGTGAGATCAATTTCTTCTTCTGGAAAGTCCAAGTGAGGAAGATGAAGTGCATCCTGTTGTCCTATGTGCTGTTGCTAATTTTTTGTGAGAGACATCAGCCAGGAGAAACAAGTCTCAAGCGCCAGGTGTTCAATGGGGTGATCAGATTATGTCTGCCCTGGATTTGCTGAGGAAGGTTATTACCTGTGACATAACTTAAAACTGCTATTTCCTATGTACTTTTCTTATGGACAATTCTTGTTCTGAGAAGTTTTACTTCTCTCATCCATTAGTTTTAAAGACTCGTCTTGATCCCCAGACCTGGTGTGCTAAGAATAAGAAAGAACCGTCTTGCAATGACCTTACCTCTCTTCTCTTTGAAGCCTGGATGAGGGATTATTCTCAGTGATTCCCAGATAGTTCTCACTTTCTCCCAATGCACAACATCCTGAAAGGTCTGAGAAAGGCAGGAACACCTAGTAAAGTAGAGGACTTTTTGGGTGGTTTTTTTTGTCTGATTCAATGTAATTCTAATACCGTATGAGCAACCCATAAATTCTCCTGCTGTCTAGCGTTGAGAGAGAGAAAGTTGTCCTTATGCTTAGTTAAGGTGAATCGAATTGTTTTCGTGCCCTGCTAATGATCAGATGGTGTTTTCTCATGCTACAAGGCTGACCAAAGTGCTACTGCTCATGTTGGATGTCGGCCCCAGGTTTGCAGATCACTTCTTAGTAGAAAGCATTATGGTTTCTGCTACTTTCACCAACAGTTTACCTTCCTGGTTACTGAAAATATGCCCAAATCTAAACATGGACCTGTTTAAAGTAGTTTTCAATAAGAATCAATTTCTCTAAACAAGAAGTAGTCCTTGCTTTTCCAGCTCAGTTCGTTCCATCTGAAATTCCTGTCACATGGCACAGTGAACGGGGTGAGAGATAGACATAGCTGTATTCAACTAGGTGTGTAGAGATGATGTCTTTAAGGACCTTGCCCCACCATCTGATGAGTGTATGAACTTATCCCTTAGAGAACTGTTTCTTGGCTGTCAGTTTACAAAGAACTTTTGAGTTTGAGTTAGGTTTTCAGTTTTCTGGAGAAGTAGTGGAGAAGGAGAAAGTCACAGCAATTTCCTACTAGGAACTTTGCAGTGACATCACATAGAGACAGGTTATTAGGTAGGGAGGTGGTGTTCTCTCTGCCTGTTAGTGGTTGCTAAGAACACACCTGTGAAATGACCTTGTACAGCTCTATCCACACAGCTGTAAAACCTTTACAGCAGATATTATGTCCAACAAAGTCATGCACGGTCCCCTTAAGAACTAGGTAATGGGTTGGACTTGATTGCCTAAGTATCTAGTGCTATTTTAGATGCCCAGGAGGATTAGGATATGCTTGGACTCCATGTGTTACTTTTAAAAAAGCAACAGTTTCTTGTAGAGCATGTGTCACGTCTTCCAATCCCATGTCTGTGTCCTGGATGCTCTATGACGTCCTGCATCTAATCCTCTGTGTTCATGTTACCTTGAGTCACTAGTGTGAAATGGGCATATGCAAAATCACTGGAGGAAGAAAGAGAAGCCCTTTAGCGCTATGAATGATATTATTCGAGGTATCCACAAGTACATGCTGTGAGCTGTGCTCCTCTCCCCCATCTTTCTCATTTCCAAAAATCCTGTCTTTTATGACATTGGTGCAAAGCTCTATGCAGGGTGTGTCTGTGTCATTATGGGTACTACTAAACTTGGGCACATCAACACAGAAAACCATCATTACCGTAACAGAACTCATAGCGTTTAGTCCTGTATTTTTCCCCATTGTTTCCTCGTGTATTTAATTCTTCACACACTTGGTCCTGTGTCATTTTCACATAAATCTCTGTCTCAAGAATGAAATGTCCAACATACTTTGGGTCTTCATTTCTTCTCCTTTAGCACTGAACTACCTTAATATTTATCTGCATCATATTAGCTATTTTTTCTGTACACTATTCTGTTAGCTTTTTTCTCTTTTTTCATATGTCTTTTATTTTTTCTTCCCCATTACACTTATTCCTTTCATTTAATCTCTTTGTTTCAGCATATCACATCAACCAACCTTTATTTCTCCTTTTTGCAGCCTAGTTTTTTTCCTTAGCACATTGCCCTATTTTTCCTGTTCCTTCTTTTCTCCCCCATGAGCATTTTTACGGTGTCCTTTGTCTGCCTTTTTCTGTCACATTATCCTGCTTCTGCTCTCCATTTTCTCTAGACTGGCATTTTGGTATAAAAGAAATTGTATTGCATGTTATTTATTCTCCACAATTTTGGGTGAATGGACCTGCCTGTATATAGAGACACATTTACACATAGTATCCTTCAATTACTTCCAAATTGTCACTATAATTTCAAGAGTACACTATATTTATAGTGGTTGAATTCTCCAATGGTTAATGTACTATAAATCTTTCACTCTTATTTATTCATACACTGTCATAAATTGAATTTTATTCAAGTATTTGAATTTTCTATTTCTCATGTGGGTTATTTTAATGCCATGGGGTCAGACTGCAGCAAGGTATGAGGATGCGTGGGTGTGTAAACCGGGGGTAATTGAGTTCCTAATCACTGAGCTACCTGAGTGCTGGGACAGGAGGAGTGTTTGGCCAGTATAGCCAGCAGCACTGATACATGGGAGGTGCAACTGGGGTCATCACTCTTCTCCATAAGCTAACAAGTTGCAGCTGGCACAGAAAATATATATTCAATCTAGGCTTTTTCCAATCCTATTTTTGCTTCAGTTACCATTGCTTCCATGGGGAAGGTGAGAAAGTTCTTAAGTATCCCTTGAGGTCTTCAGTTGGTGCTATGCTCTGCAGGGAGGAAGTCCCTGGGGTCTGCCTCTGGAGTAGTATTTGTCAGGCATGACAATGCCTCAGAAAGGCACAAAAGTTGCATATCTGGTGTAAAAATAAATAATGTCATCTTGCTACTGGGTGGAGTGACTTTGAAATGCAGATGAAACTATTTTTTTTGATGCTGTGTAAGAAAAGTTAAATTTTGTAGCATGCTGCTTTGCTGAAGAAGATGTCTAAGATGAAAGTGGTTGCTGCAGAGTTAAAGCTTCCTTGAAAATATGTAAGATGAAGATATGTAGGAGCGAGGTGACAGAATGGGCACAGGGTTTAGTGTGTACATGTAAGAGCATAATTTTAAGTTTTGCTCTGCCTTGAAAAATTAATTGGAAAGAGACTATAGGAGGTCACCTAGTCTACTGCCTTACCCTGAGGTAACCCGTTCCTTTTCTGTCTTCTGTCATTTAAGGTCTGCTCAACTTTTTCTTAAAGACCACAAACAATGAAGATGCCAAAGCTTCAAAGTAATCTATTCCAGTGTTTCACTCTGATTATAAAAAAAATTTTCCTAATGCCTCACCTGAATTATTGTTCCTTGTGGCTTAAGGTATTTTCTTCTCATATCAAATATGCATGTGGAGTAGAGATTTTCTTCATAATTGCAGCAGTCTTTAGGGATCTGGAGACTATTTTCAGAATTCTCTCAGACTTCCCTTCCTCATACTAAACAACCTCAGTTCTTTTTTTTTATTCTTATTTTTTAACTGGATTCTTCTTTATGCATCTGATCCTCTGAACGTTTTCTGGTTGTTCTGCATGTTTGTTTCCTGAAACTGAACTTATGCTCTTGCTGAAGAGAGTAGGTACGATATAATAAAGGAAGTGTTTCCTGTGCTGAATGGAGTGGGAAGAAGACATCACATCTCTTTTGTCCTGATGTTTGTCTTTTTCATGACAGCATGAAGTAGTTTCGCATTCAATATGGATATACTGTAACTTCCAGATCTTTTTCCAAAGACCTCATAAGTTCTGCAGCATGTGGTCAGTTATTCCCAGTTCCACATGCTAGATTATTTTATGGGCTATTTATCTACTCTGTCAAGATCATTTTGAATTGAATCCTAACCTCCAAAATACAAACAGTCCCACCAGCCTCCTGTTGACAGTAGAGATTGGAAAAAACCCCACCCAGTCTAGTCTGATCACGAATGGAATTGTTGAAAAAGGCTGGATGCAGAGCAGAAGTCTGAGGAACTCCTGTTCATGCGTCATTCTGACAGCAGACCTATTCCAGAATGATTTAATCTTGCTCATGTTTTCTTAGCTTCCTTAAAAAGTCTCATGTGAGAGTCATCATATACAGGATAAGCTACCTCTCTTGAATCCACAATATTTCATTGATTTACAACAGTATTAGGTTGTTTTGACTTGTTTTTTGTAAGTAGTAAGTTTATATTTTCAGTTTATTTTTTTCTTCACCTGGGAATTCACAGTATGCTAATTGACCTAAAACTACCTACTCTGCTTGCTCACTTTCTGTCCTTCACCTGCCATACACAACTTCTTGAAGATAACTGCTGTAAATCTGAGATTGCCTTTACTGTATCTTTGTCCTTGGATGCAGTTCAGTTTGATTTTTATTTTTTTTTTTAAAGTTAGGATTATTTAAAAAGCATCTAAATTAACCCAATAGTTTGTAAACTATTCCTTTCTCATTCTAGGGTCATTAGTATATTCTTTTGTCAACAGTAGCAAGTGTGATGACTTTGTTTACTGGACTCAGTTGTGAATTCCCATGGGTTATGAGAATCAGCAACCACTGTGGGATGCTTTGCTGGCCATATTGCTCTTGTGCGCTGTTTGTAAAGGGTATATATTTTGTTTGCACTAACTACCTTTACCTGATGATCTGAGAAGGCTTGAAAAAGATTTTTGGGTAAATTTGAGAACTTTAGGGCTCCTGTTTCACAGGAGAATTGCTAGCTATTGGCTATTTTTCTATGCCATTGAAAACTTGTTTATTTCCTTTTGCCACTACCCTTAACTTAGGTACAACACCGATGTCATGAATTGTCATAGCAACAGCTAAAACATCAGACAAATCAAAGCACATTCCTCTGGTTTACGAACATTCACAGGTCACTTTATTATCATAGACATCTTGCAGGCATCTTTTCTGCTATACTGTATGCCTGTTGAAACAGTACAACTAGATAGACTGAAAGATTATTTCAAGATCATGAACATGGTGAAGTTTGAGTCAAGATCTACCAGTCAAAAGAATAATTGTTTATTGCTTTTGTTTTAACTCAAACAATTTTTTTCTTAAATTTCATGGTCAGAGGGTTATTTTATTATCTCACTTTCTTAAGGCTATAGTGTTGACTACGGAGAAATTAGCTTCTGTTTGTTAATTTATCTAACTATAATTTTGGTCTGGGCACACAAACAACTAGGGTGAGAAAAAATTTTATATTTACAATTTGAAATAGATTAAAAATAAGCATAAGATTTCTGACAATATTTTCAAAAACTAGAATGTGGAGCAGCAATGTCTTATGTCCTTATTGTGAGTTGAAGTAAGTCTTGGTGGTATTAATACCTGATATTGAACAGGCTGAATTGGTTTGGTTTTTTCCAGCAGATGCATTCTGAAGACAGAATTTCAGCAATAAGGAGAATAGAGATGAAGTCGACATTATTGTGTTTGTATTATTTAAGACAGGATTAAAGGGAAGTTGGTGATCTTTGAGCAAATGACTTGCTCTGCAAGCTGTTTGTTGGTCTTTTTGTTTTTTAATTGCTCTCTCACTCTGATGACTGTATATTAATTCTCAGTATTTATAGTGAGTGTTACTTAGAACAGGAAAATGTAGGAGGGTCAGTTAAGAATTTCGTGCTAAAAATTGCTAGCTTACATGCTTGTAGGGATTGTAGATGAGAGCTGTAGGATGCTTGTTTTTAAATGCTTTGCAAGCCTTGTGGCATATCACATTGCATACATTTCCTATGTTCTAGAGAGCTGAATTTTTGAATCAACAGCTGTTATTTTCTTTTGTTCACTAGAATGTGATATTCCTATGCTGTTGTGTAAATGTGTATCTTTCTTCTGAAGACTGAACACTCAAAAAAGAGATATTATTTAATTTACTGCAAAATGTTTCACTTACCATTTGGAAATTTTCCAGTTGTCAAAGTCTACCACATATAAAAATATTTATTCAACTTCTTTTCTGTTGCAACACTATGAAACACAGAATTCTTTGTGCTGAGCTGTGGCTGTATTTACAGTGTAAAGTCACATGGGAGAATTTTTCATGAAGAGAAGGAGAAGGTGAAAACAGGAAATCATTCAATCCAGTTTTGTTTATTTCATCTTCTTGCATCTGTTACTTTAGGAGAGTGGAAATGAAAGCTTTACAGAGACTTGCAGACACTTAGAAGTTTGAATTATCAAATCAGAATTGTACCTGAAGGAGCACAGTTCAAAGGCTCATGTAAGAAGAGTGGGCATACCTCAAAAACTTCTTAATATATTTCAGTTCCTTGATGCATTGCCAGTCTTCTCACATACTTGTTTATGTGTATTTGTCTCTTTTATGTATTTTTATATACCGTTAGACTGATAAGACCTTCTAGCTTCCCACTTCTATCAATATTTTTCTGACAGAGGAGGAGCTCTGGCTATATAAAGTAGACATTACAGAGAGATTTAGTATGTAATAAGGCTACATGCTGAGCAAAATACGACCATTTATGATATCCAGAAATCAAAAGAATCAGTCTTGGAGCATGCGTGGCAGTCAAAGGTGTGTCTGCCTCACAGTGCAAATAACTGTTGTACCAACATTTATAGTACCAAGCCATGTAATCTCCACACAATGTTTGCTCAAGGGTTAGGGTTATAAGACAGGTATTTAGTAAGTGGAAAAAGACTCTGATGTCATTCATTACAGCACAGGACATGTGTCATGGGTTTATGATTATAACAGTGTCACCTGAACTATTCCAAAGTGACATTTCCATCAGTAATAGCTTCATAATGTTAATAATGAGTAATTCATTACACCATAGAAAAGAACCAACAAAGCCCATGGGGGGCTAACACAAAAATAAGCCTATTTAACACTGTATGTAACTGAAAATGGAAGTTTTTACCAGATAGCTATGAATTTATCACATTGTTTGTTGATTTAAGGTTGTCCAGAAGTAACGATTGCATTTCAATACACCAAGTAATTTCTTTTCAGTCAAAAAGGGAACTCAAAAATGAGTTGAACTTGAGCCCTCTAAATTAAAACTTTCATGAGACTGAATTGCTTGTACATGTACAGCAGCACCAAGAACTGGGAGATCATAGTCTTAAAGCCGTCTGGAGGAAAATTGATTTGCAAGATTTTTTTGTTTGTGTGTTTTACCAATTCCCAATTTAATCATCAGACTGCATATGTTCTGAGCCTTTTTTGTCATAGCATGGAGATATCTTTATGCATTAAATTAATTACATTTTCTGCATTCACTATACAACTCTGCCCTTTTTGCCATAATAAGGAGGATGACAATATTTATTAAGAATATATAAAACATTAAAGGCTGGTGATAACCTATTGTGATCAGCATTACAGAAGGATCAGGAAATGACAGTCTATCCAGGCCTCGGGAAATCTTAGGGCTGCAGAGTGACTGAATCTTGCTAGTCTCCCCTCCCTCGCACTATTCATTTCTTCTCTTGTCAGTGGACATAATGACAGTAAGAATAGTACAAAAATAACCAATTCCTCTGGCATTTTTAGATGTGTGATTTCAAGGTCCTTTTCAAAAAACCTTATTGCCCTATTCAGGCCCTCAGAATGACATTCATGTTCTCCCTTTCAGGTTTTTGCTCTTTCTTAGAACTGAACTGGGGATCTTAAAGATCCAATCATTTTAATACATATTCATCTGAAAAGCTGGGTTTGTACTACTCTTCAAAAATAAGGACACCTCACTAGCTCTTTCATGTTTCACTAGCTTCACTTACCTAGGTAAAGATACCCTGCTTCTTTAAAAGTAGTTGTGGGAACACTATAGACTTGTTGCCTGCAAGTCTTCGTGTTTTCATTGTAAAACACATTGGAAAAAATTTTTGTGTGCTTACTGCTTCTTTCTTTCATAAACAGTTGCACTAAAATCAATCATCTGTATTGCCCTATACTATTCTCAGACGTGGCTATCGTGATGGCATCTCCTTTAGCTCCAAATGTAATTTTATTGCCGTTATCTAGTTTGCTTGTTAGACACAAGGCTTCGGGGGATATTTGACAGAAAGGAAAACCATGTCCAGACTTTGATCAGCAAGTGGAAAATATATAGAGCCTGACTGGACTTGCACCTCTCCTTGCAATGATAGGGCTTGTGCTCCTTGGCTGTTTCAGCTCTCTGTTGCCACAGTGTTTGTTTTTACAGAGGACAACGGGCTCTCAGTTGAAGGTGAATAATGTAAGCTCTAATAAATGCAAATAATAACTACATGTCTTTTTTTCAAAATAGGAACCATTCAATGACAGTGTGACTCTGTTAAATGGGCATAGATTGATGGGGCTGTAACCTGTTCATTATTGATGCTAAAGAACAATTCATGCTGCCTAACATATCACTGAAAAAACCCAAGAAGCTGTGCTAAGTGGATATTGTCTCCCTCCCAAACACATGTCCTTTCCTAGTCACTGTAAACGCAGCAGATCAGCCCTTGTGTTAGGTGCTACATGAGTATCTGGAAAAAATCAGGATCAATTTTTGAGAAGTCCCAGCAGAAAAACTGATATTTCAGCTGATGCATAGAGTAAATTCTAGTACATTGTTCTAATCTCTTCTTTGACAATATTTCTGGCTTTAAATTGTATAGACTTTAAAGATTTAACTGATGAATGCTCTTGAATACTTCACGATACTGCTTAAGAAAGTGCTTAATTTAAATGAATTTTGGCTTATGGAATTGATTTTTCAGTACAGATGAACCCTGAATGGGGATCAGAAAGGATAAAAAAAACCCTTTAATATAAGAGATGCAGCTTGTCTCATTTCTTGTGGTCAGTTATTTACTGTTCCAGGACAAGGCATATACAAGGTGATGAAGGGAAAAGTAGTTAAAGTAATATTTTTATGCATCTTGCATGCAAATAATATAAGGTAGTTTTGGAATATTCAGCAGGTTTTGCTTACAATTGGTTCAAAGTTTGATGCAGTAATACACTTAGCCTGCAAAAGATAAGTGATTCCCCAAAACCACATTAATTTTTACTTTTTTTAAACCAAAAGACCAGTACTAAAGCAAAGTTTCTTTTTCCTAAATCTCTGTAATTGCAAGCAGTTCCCTTACCAACAACTGGAAGTCATTTTCTCTTCAGTGGAAAAAGAGGTTATGTTTTTCAAATAATATTTAATTTCCTTATCTAATTGCTTTGGCATAAACAAGATACAAAAGCTTTTGCTGCCTAAAAACTCCTAACAATTTCTATTTTACATCAAATTATAGTAGCTTTGAAAGGAAATAATGCATCTGCAGATGGTGCTGAATTGCATGAAATTAATTACTACATGTGCAAGTTCTCAGTAATTAATTCCATTGAGGCTTGTAAAATCCATTGTGGGTTGAATTACATGCTTTTTAGTCTTTCCTTTTCTACCTGAAAATTTCTGTATCGTATTTTAAGCCAAGTTAAAAAGTGATAAGGAAAATATATTAAGGTCATCCAAGAAAACACATTAGATTTTCTTTGTCATGCTCACGGTATAAAGAAATTAAACTTTTACTGAGCTTGTGTTAGCAACCAAACATTTCTAAATTTCTTTCTGGGAAGTAATTATCTGCCACTGATGTGGTGAACATTCAAAGTTTCTGGGGTCGCTGTTCAGTCCCCGCATAGGTTTTAATACAGCAAACACAAAGTTTGTAGAGTTCAGCACTTATGACCACTTGAGACAAAATTTTCCTGCCTTGTATTTGGACAAGTTGGGAAGAAAGGTGATGTTTTTAGAATAGATACCCTCCAGAGCTGATGTTGTGGGTAAGGCAGACAAAACAGTCCTTAGACTATGAATCCTGGCAGTGCCCAAGTGTTAGCCAAATGCTTGATCGATTAAATTGGAAGCAGCCCTTACACATACATAGGAGATATTAGGGAGCTATATAGAAATACCAATGTAGTTTGGAGCAAATTCAGGGGGTTAAAAGGAATTTATAAGGTTGGAAATTTGGGGAGGATATGACTAACCTCGCCATTAGACCTCTATCCTGGCTTGTAAAGGAAGCTGTAGATGGCACGTAGAAATTCTGACTGTGATGGACTTCGCACAGGAAAGGAGGCCATTGAAAAGGAAAAAGAGTTGAAAGCTCCACAAGGTAGTCATGATCTGCCTGCTAGTCAGAGGAAGCCTGACTACTTTGGCCTTAGTAAGGACAAAGCTCACAATGAGCATCATGCTATGACAAAACTCTGAAGTCAGTACCACTCTACTATTTCCAACCAGCCAAGCGGTGAATAACTCCAGTGCTGTGTCACAGATGGCCATATTGGCTTGTTGGTTTTGTGCTCTTGCAGGGTCTGTACAGGTAAGGAGACTGCTGATCTAATCTGACTATACTGCTTGTGATAGCTGAGCTAATTTACCAGAGGATAACTTGAGTTAGGGCAATGCTGTTTCAAGCAGACATGCGTTGAGGCACACACTTTTTGGCACTAGTTTGAGCCAAAGGAGTAGTTTGAGCGTTCATACTTACAGGATTTTGTCTCTCACTAAAATAGAAGATTGACTGGGATTTTATTATTTTTTTTAAAGAAAGGAGCAATGTAGAAGAACCCTGTTACAAATGGAACAACAACATTTTCAGTACATTTGTTACCTGATTGTTGTGTTATTTAGTCAGGGAAGTTCCTGTAAATCAGAACATTTCTCATCAATAAGTGGCTTAAGAATAGATTGTCTTACTGAAAAAACAATAACGCAAACAATTATCTTTATCAGCTTGCATTGACTTTTAGCTCTTGTTTCAACCTTTATTCTTTTTCACATTTTACGAAAATCAGATAGGAAGGGGGTGTTAGATTTCAAGGTGGAAATTCTGGGATGCGTAATAGGTGAGAAATAAATCTCATATGCTGTCTGCTACTTTGGACTTAAGAATCTGACAAAACAATGAATAAAACTGTCAGTCTCCAAACTCACTAGTGCAGTTGATACGTTAAGTCTGACACTCCTTTAGAAGACTGAAGGTGGAAAGAAACTCCAAGAAGGGAACAGTATTTTCTCTGCCTCAGGCGCTGAGGATACGTGACTCATTGGCCTTTCTACTTTTTGCAGAGCCATAGTACGTGTGCTTCTGTAACCTTTCAGTCCAGACAGCAACTGGATAAATGCCAAGGGAAGCATGATCTGCTTTCTAATCAGCGGACAGGCTACTGCGTGAACAAGGCCAGTCAAAAACAGAAGGCTTTTTTTTTTTTTCTTCTATAACCCCAATATGTTGGTTATAGTAACAGACAGTACACTGATTCAAGTTCGGGATTTCTCTGTGTGTGTGTGTTAGATACAAGGCCCACATAAATCATGTTTAGCTTTTCTTGGCTGAATTAAAGAGTAATTATGCGGTTGACGCAGATTAGAAGCACATCATAAAACTGCTTCTAGTGTTCCAATAACCACCATGAAATCCAGTTTGGATATTTGGATTTCACAGAGACTTCTAGAGGTGGCTTTAAATTTTTTTTTGCCGTGTACATGATACAGAATGTGTTCTTGCTAAATGCAAACATCTCTTTTAACAGTTATTTATATTAACGTTTTTGTTGTTAAAAGCACCTGTATGCTCCTGACACAGAGTGGGCTCCTCAGCCATGACTTAGGGACTGTGCTCTGGAGTTCAGCCCACTTTCATTAAGAAATCATGAGAAAGCAAGTGTGTTATCCCTAAATAATTGTGGTTAGAGTATCACTTTGGGAAGTTCAGGATGGGGGTGTACTTGTTTCTGTGCTACTTGGAGAACAGACAAGAGCTCAGCTCTCTCTCATACTCCTGAGAGCTGCAATGCACCAAGGGCTCAACTTAAGTTAGTCATTCTCTTTAGAAATGTCTCATTTTCTAGGAGCGATCACAGAATGATATGGGATTGGAAAAGACCTCTGGAGATCATCTAGTCCAACCCCCTGCCAAAGCAGGTCCACCCAGAGCAGATTGCACAGGAACTTGTCCAGGTGGGTTTTGAACATCTCCAGAGAAGGAGAGTCCACCACTTCTGCCACCCTCACAGGAAAGACGTTCCTTCTCATGTTTAATTATTAATGATTAATATACATTGATCTAAATAAAGAAAATGTCTCAATCTTTGTCCCAGTAGCTAAAGGACACCCTAGATTGTGGGAAAATGAGATTCAAGACTGTTGTAATAGCAATCTATGTAACACCCAAGACCCCTTAGCTTGGAGACAAAGATGAGGAGACTTGGAACTACATTTACTGCATATAAAGAAGAGTAAAACTGGACATGTGAGGTAGTATTGCCTACATACAAATATGTGCTCCTATTTGAGATGGTCTGGAATATGTAGAATAGCTACACAAGGCTGGCACACACAACAGTGGACAAACAGGAAAATTCCCCTCTGTTACAGTTGCAGCTGGAGGACAAATGAAACGTCCCACCATGCCTGAGGGGGACATGTGTAGGCAAAAAAATATCCCCCTCTCTCTCATTTTGTCCTCTGTTTTGCAGAGTGTTTCCTTTGTGAGCTTTCCTTGAGACCTCAGGCCCTTCCCATGTAGCAGACAGCAAATACAAAATTTAAAAACCTCCCTGTCATGGTTTGAGGTATAGCTCTGAGTTTTGTGTACTAATATTGATGTTTGAGTTGCTTCATATTTGTCTACCAGTAGGTACATAAATATTTATAGTGCACAGGTTGCATATGCTAGTGATGGTGAAGATGATGCTGGGACATAAACTGTGGTAATAGCTCCTTCGTGTCTTTATGTGATGTGCCCCTAAAACACATGCTTGAGAAATGTTTTTTGTAAAGCACTATACAATATTTTGAAAATGTGATTTTGTTTCTTGACAGACTTTCATTTATGCCCCAAAAAAGATTTAGTAGGTTATACTAATAACTAATAATTTTTTTTCTTATTTTAATTAAAATGTCAAAATATTCCTAGCAATACAAATAGTTTTTCAAGTTTATAGCCTGGAATTAAAAATGACCTAATAGTTAAAATATGGGGTTTTTTTCCCCTTGATCCTCTTGTTTGTTTGCAGTATGATCTTGGGCAAGTCATAGAAGCTTCCTGTACTTTCACTTCCACATCCACAAAATATTGATAGTCATACTTGTCTGGATTACTTATTTACCTTAATTAACATTTATTTATCTTTGTTAGGATTGGAAAAGTGCTTTGAGATCCATGGCTGGAAACTAGGATGCAAGCACAAAGTATTTTCTGCTGCTACAAATCCATTTTATCAGAATCATGAAGATGCAAGAGAGATGGATGCAGATGTATATCTGTATAACAGCTATTCTGGCCTCCTGGGAGCAAGTTAACATTTTTTCCTGAGAGGACTGATCTGTTCATAGATTAGATAATCAAACACAGACACATTATACCAGCAAGGTGTTTTAAAGAAGAACCGTGACTAAAAATAAAGATGCTCCTTGGCCATCCTGTAAACATCAGCATGACATGTGAAAGACCTTGATAAAACTGAGGATTAAAAATAATGACATTAAAAAAATATAGGGATGACTAGTGAATCACATTCTGCTCTCAGTAACACTGACATAAAGCCAGAAGAGCTACATTTTAAATAAAAATGCTTAGCAGAGGAGAACCTTCAGCTTGATTAAAGCGCACTTCCTAAATGAGGTTTCTGTGGATTTACAACCCATCAACTTGAAAACAGAATCTGGGCCAGACAGAGAATCTGTTAAATACACTTAATTCTTTCCTTATGGAGATGGAAAGAAGGCTGCAGCTATTTTTTTCCAACAGGTAGTTGCTTTCTGAAAGTGGAATCTAGCTGCTTAATGAATCCTCAAACAAACCATTTTAAGACCATAAAAGCACATCCAACCATTTCTTAATATCATCTTTTCCACAGTGTTGCTATCTGATCTCCCTGCTGCTTATCCATGTAGGCACCAATGATCGGGCCAGGGGAGACCCTGAGGACATCAGAGGGGGCTGCAGTGCTCTGGGGTGAACCCATGGGCAATGGGAGCCCTGGTGGTGCTTCCTTGGTCTAAGGGAAAGGTTTGGGGAGAGGTAGGCCAATCCTGCAGGTCAACACCTTTTACAGAAGTTGTGTCATAGATGGGGATTTGGTTTTTACAAACACAGGAACCTCTTTAAAGGCTGAGAATGATAAAATGTGGCAAGTGTCTCCTTGTCAACAGAAATGCAGGGAAAGATTGAGATGTTGTGGGGCAGCTTGCAGTGGGAGACCTGCAAAGGTCAGGTACAAACTTTTCAGGAAAAACTAGCAAGGAAGACAATGGCAGGTGAGCTGGGCAAGATGTTGTCTGCACGAAATAGCTGCTAAAAGATAGGGACCTCTTATAAAGGATGGACAACATGTTGGTGAGATCTTGTGGGTCGAGGCCAGAGGAGGAACAAGTGATGGTGGCATTGTGGTAGGAGACTGTGGCAGGAGGTCCCATGTCCCTAGACAAAGCCTTCTTTAAACAACTTATGGAAATTTCTGGATTGCACTCAGTGACAGGGCTGCCTTTCAGGAGGTCCCAGACAGGGTGGAGCAGTAGCCCGCAAGAACCTCACGTGATTAAAGGAAAAAGGGAAAGCACTGCACCTGGGAAGGAAGAACCCTTTGCAATGGTACAAGCTGGGCCTGCTTGCGGAGCAGCTCTGCTTAAAAGGATTGAGACCTTTTGGTGGACAGTGAGCTGCACATGAGCCAGCAGTATGCCCCGGCAGCAAAGACATCTGACAGTGTCATGGGCTATATTAAGTGAATAACGGCCAGTAGACAGAGGGAAAAGATTATCCTTCTTTACTTGGCACTTGTTAGACCTCTTCCAGAATACAGCATCCGATTTTAGGCACCCGGTACAAGAAAGACCTCAATAAACTTGGATGACTTATCCGAGGCCACGAAAATGCTTGAGGGCTGAGTGCTTGCACTGTGAGGAGAGGCTCAGGAAGCTGGGATTGCTCAGTCTGGAGAAGAGATAGCTTCAGGGGAACTGAAGAGCAGACCCTAGTGCCTACATGGAGGGCTGTTGAGGGGACAGACCCAGGCTCTTCACTGCGGTGCCTGATGGGAGGATGAGAAGCAAAACTGCGAGTTGAAAGAAAGGTTCAAACCGGCTATAAGGAGAAGCTTCCTCACCAAGAGGACGGCCCGGCAGTGGAACAAGTTGCCCAGAGGTATTATGCAACCTCTTTCCATGGCAATTTTCAAGACCAGATGGACTAGGTAAAGCCCTAGTAACCTGGTCTTATACCTTACCTGGCTGTGCTTTGAGTGGGAGGTTGAACTGGAGAATTCCTCAGGTCCTTTCTTACCTGAATTACACTATGAGCCCATGATTCTAATAGAGAAATTGTAGTGAGAAAGCCAGGTTTTGAAGTTTTGGTATATTTTATTTAATCTCTGTAGGTTATTCTATTATGCCTCTCACTCTGGAAAACCTTAAAGTGACTTTAACTAAGGACAGTCAGGTCTACTCTCCAGTGATTCCAGTGCCTAATTTCCACTGATTTCTAAGGGAAATAGGCACTTAGACAGATTTGAGGAATTTGGACTAAGGTCCCTCCCTTTTTTTGCTAGGTGAAGAAGCAATCTTTGCCATACCTCCACTCTCAACCAAGCATTCAGAAATACTGGGGCAGAAAAGACATCCCATTCACAAATACAGGTATCTGCCAAAGTATACTCCATCCATTTGCTGTTCCTTCCCCTACAGGCAAAGCAATTAAGCCATTTACTACGGAAAATAGTTTCCTCTTGTCATGAATATTAACAGGAACAGTTTAAACTATATCTGCCGCTATATAAAAAAAAGTGAGACCGGGAGGAAAATTGCAAGACACCAGTAGGAAAGCAAAATTAATTTTCTAATTACTGCCATGCAATTACCTTAGATACATTTTATTCTGAGCCTAGGAAGTAACTCTTTCGGGCTTAGAGGTCGAAGAGCATAAGAAATATTTTTTGCCCTGCAAGCAACTTGGAAATTCCCACTTAGGTAAAATGGCGATATTTATAAAAATCTTTTGGTTTCTTGCTATTATTTATGGATTAAATATGCTTAGAAGGGGGGAGATAGCATGGGGAAGGGCACATATAAGGTTATGAGCATTTCTAAGTTCTAGAAGACTACTGTTCTAGAAGACGGTATAAACCTCCACATCAAAATGCAGATATATGTCATGACTGAACAAGAAGGTGAACACAGACAGTTTTAGGAGGATTCTGCTTTTTCTGCTTTGAGCAGGTGAGAATAGAAGAAGCTAAAAAAAAAAAAGACTTGAGCTTTAAGAGAGAGGCTGAAGGACACATTGTGTCTTAACTACAACATAACCCTAAGAAAAAGCACAAAAAATAAGGTGATTGTACTGAGTGAAAACCTTGGAAAGTCAGAATTATTTTTCTCTGGAAGCTGACTCCTGCATCTAGGGACTTTGCACATTCTTTGTAAAAGCAGCAGAATACATCAAATAAACCAAAATTAACCAACCACTAACTTCCTTCTAATCACCTTGTTGTGAGCATGCAGGTCAAAAAGGCTAATTAACATTGCAAACCAGTCCACTATTTCGGTAAAATGATTTAGGTGTGGGAAGCTATGTTCCCTGCACACAGGTACGATCAGAGACTGCTAAACTCTATTCAGACAACGCATGAACTTGCTCCTGGCACTTCTGAGACAGAGTTCTGGCTTGCTTAACCTGTCTTGAAAGTCAGAACATTGGAGAAGATAAGGCAAATATCATTAGTGTCTTGAAAAGGCCTTAGCAACCTACAGAACTGGAATACAGGGAGGAGTCTGGAGCAATTCACTCAGAGAATAAACATATCCTGTATCTGCAACTATCTGTAGTCCTTCAAAGTTTGTAGTCATCGTTTTGGGGCTGGCCTACTATTTTGTTCAGGATACAACAAGGTCCTCAGTCATTTCTTTACTGCAATTTAGAGGCTTAAAGACTTAGTAAGGATGATCGCTACTGAAATTGCCTAAACATGCTAAAGACTACAGTACCTTTAATGATGTCTGTTTCTGTATATATTATTTCAAGAAAACTGCCACCTACAGCTGACAGGAGCTAAGACAATATTTGTTAGGTTGTCTTTGGTTAGATAATTATTGAATCAACATAGCTTTTGTTATCTGCAATTTTAAAAACTTGGACAAGTGATGCCATAAAACATAATAACAGCTGACCAGGAAAGTTCCCAGCACCAGATTTATCCCAGTAATACAGTAAAACTATAGGAAGTAATGTTTTCTCTGTTGGCATATATATAGCAAGCCTATTCCTAAAGTAAAAAAAAATAAATAAGCTATTCATGCGCCTTGTGATCATACCAAGTTAATTTAACCATGTTATTTTCATACAGGACCATTAAAAGTATGCCATCACATATTTGTGTTTACAACAAAAAAATATATCATAAAACTGCAAAATACTTCTCCAAAAGATCTGAATGATGGTGAGCCATTTTTCTTACAGAACATCTCAGATTAATTAATGACCTTCAAAATCAGTTGATGACCTTGACTTGAAGATCAATAAAGCCATTTTCTGCTAATATGTGTCTTCATGATAATGCTAATGGAAAGTGACTGTGTTCAAGAAACCCTGGAAACAAACTGATAAAAATGGCCTCTCTTAAGGACAGGTACTTTCTGCTTCCTTTCTAAGCCACTTTCTGCTTTTGCTGAATTTTCACAAAGACTTCAAAGGTGGGCATAATCAAATTTGATGAAGTCATTAATAATGTGGTGACACATACTTTGGACAGGAAAGGTTGTGACGTGCCTGTTCACTCGTGGTGGCCTGCACTATTCTGCAACAGAATTTCCAGTTCAGGAAAGGACACATTCTTCTGAAATATTTGTAATGAAGCTGGGATGTCCCCCTCTCTGTAAGGAACAGATAAACACTTTGCTACTGCTTTCTTCCCTGATATTCCTTCTCCAGCTTATCATGGTCACCACCAGATCTGGGTGCTTTTTAAAACCCTTTTTTCCTTTTGTCTAACCCAGCATCATCTGAGTTAAATGAAATCAGGTTGAATTTCCTCTACTTGTTTTTGGCAATGTACTTAAGAGCATCTAGATATCCCAGTGTTATTTACACATTTCTCCTTAATATTCTCCCTAATTAAGACTATTGCAGACCACTTGAAGCACATGGTAAAACATTGAAAACCTTTAATGACTTTTTCTACATTCCCCATCTCCTTTCTGGATACATCCAGTTCAGTAGGGCTCTAATACTCAGTAGTTGTACTGAGCTGAAAAGAAGAATGACCTTTGCCCTTCTCTGGGAGAAGATTAAGAGTGGTCAGATCAACCAGTGCAGTAGCATGCTTTGGCCAGCAGTCTAGTTTACGCAGAGTGATGAAGGAAATACTAGAGAATTGGAGCCTCTTGTGATGGCTTCTTGAGCTAGCAGCTGATTGCTTGAGGGGAGGAGTTTTCTCACTCTGTTAATGGGAAGTGTAATGATTTCCACCAGCAAACATCTCTTCAGAGTTTATATTAGCCAGGAGGGAGACTTGTTCACCTACTAGGCCATATGTTCAGTCAGCACATACTACTGTGCAGAAATGAAAAAAACCTGAAGGACTATGATGGGACAGATGGCTGCTTATGGCAGAGAATGGCTTAAATGCCACAGCTTAAGGAAAACAAATATAGGAAGTGACTTTACTAAAGGAATACCATAAAATACTGCCATTAATATCATATTTTCAATAAGCCTTTTACCCCTGTTTATGTTTCTTTATTTGAAGTTTTCTGAAGTTATTATATGGAACTACTTTGATCTGAACCATTATAGAATAAAAAGTGGTAAAATAAACACTATCAGCAGAATATTTCTTGTAGGATTTATGTTTAGAAATATCTTTTTCCTTTTACTTTCAGAAGCATTGGTCTGAAATAGTCCTCGCTTTTATTTTACAAAGCCACTATGGTAGAATCAAATTAGGTAGAAGAACATTTATTTCCATACCCAAATTCATTCTGTGAGTGTCATGGGAGTTTCTGGGTCCCAGAAAGAAGAATGAGCTTTTGTGCAGCATTTTATATTTGGACTTGCAAAATACAAATCTGTGTCCAAAAGACCACAGGTGGCTAGACTGCTTTCCAGTGATTTTGCTTGTGTGCTTGCTGTAGGACTTATTTCAAACTAACTGGGCTTCATTTATACCCATAAGAGATCTTCCTCAACTATCCCTGTGTTTTGCGTGTGAGTAAAGGCCCGTTTTTGTGGAACAGGAAAAATAAAAAAGCTCATAATAGCAACCTTAAGTCAGAAGGGTGAAAATTGTGCAGAGGTTAAGAAGTTCACAAGTGCCATAGGTTAGTTGTATGCCACTTTGCCTTCTTTGGTATGATAGCTCTCCTGTCTCCAGGTAGAACATATTTTTGCCTTTCTCCTTGTCTCATGTGGATATTATTCAACAGATAACATCTTTTAATGGGTAATTTTTAGATAGACTCAAAGAAATGTCACTTTATTATTTGAAGAATGGCCTGGTGGATGTCTGTTCATACAGTATAGTGGAATCACAAATTTGCTATTAAGACTCTACTTGCATGTTATTTCCTTCCATGTTTTATACATTCAAGACCGAATCATACTCTACCTGCACCATGAGTGGGTTTATTTAGATACCAGCCTTTCTGGTGGTAACTGATATTCAGTTACTAATCTACAGTTCCCTATTACATTAATTATATCAGAGTTGTCATGAAGTTTGCTTGGTTAATCCACAGGCAATGGTAAGAACTATTATAAAAACATGAAGCAGCAGGACGGGATATTTTGAATTCAAACAAGTTCATTGTCTTTTTTTCCTAAATTAAAATATGACAAAGTTTCGATGAATCACTGGCACTCACTGAAAGCTTAAAATGGAAAAAGGATTATAGTACTGTATGGAACAACTGTATAATTCAGAGACCATATGCAAACTGTCACTTTGACGGATGCATTCCCTCAGTCTATTATAATGATAATTTAATTGAGAAAGTTAAAATCCCAGGTTTATTTCCCTGATGACTTGCCAGATTTCTGTAGTGTGAATAAAAAATATATATTTTTTTTAGTAACTTGTTCTGTATTTAATGTCCTCAGACCCAGTTCATAAGACTTGGAATGGAGCTTCTGGGATGATCCTTGAAAATTCTACCATTCTTATTGGTGTTTCTCCTGTAAGGAAGCAGGGGAAATGTGAAAAGCAGATTATTTTGATGGTTTTTGTTAAACCGGTTGTAATAACAGAAAACAACACTAAAAAAGCACAAATATTTTAAAATAATCTATCATAAATTCCTAATAAATTGCTAATAATCTTTATTACTGTCCTTCAGCACTGTTATTTTGACAACTAATAGCAAACCCATTAAATATTCGTTTTGTATTGACGAGACTTTTTTTAGAGTTATAAAACCTTCTTTACTAGCTCACAACAGGCAACATTTGCCTTTCAAAAGAAAGTGCCACTTGGTCCATAAGAATTATGACTCCATGGGCATAATGAAAACCTTCAAATCTTTGAAATTGACCTTTGAAAATATATCACCAAGCTATTCATATCACAGGATTTGAAATGATAATTCCACTGTAGGGTATTGGATATAGCAGAGAGAGTCGGGTTGGATCTTGCGCCACTGAAACCAGTGGTAGTTTCATTAATGATTTTCAAAATAAGAGCATTGTTTTCTATGAGTGAGTTACTTGTACCATTTTCCAGTTAAGAAACTAATACTTGGAATTTTTTTTTTCTCTCTCTTCAGTCCCTACACCTAAGTGAATATGACACACATATTCTCATGTTATCTTAAAGCCTGGTCCTGGAATGATGATCTAGATGCGTACCTTTTGGTAAGTGTTACACATTAATCTTTCCGGATTGTTTTGTAATATACTCATCTCAATGATGCTTCTGGGTATTTAGTGGGTACCACCTGTCTGGAAGAATGATCACATGTAAAACAATGAAGTTTCTTTTTTTTCCTACTGCATCCTACGTAAATTGCAGTTTCCAAAAGCAAGACGGTTAAATACTTATAACTGAACTTTTGCCAGGAAGTGTACTGTAATGAAGTAGAACAAACAGCAAAGTTCACTGTATGGAGAACTTAGCATTTGCTCAAAGTTGTTCAAAAATGCATTCACTCTCATGCAGTTATCTAAGTAATTTACATGAATCCATTGTTTTCCTGTGCTTTAAACACTGTGGGCTCTCTACAGATTACAGGAAGCAGTCAATTAATTCCTTCTTTTATATCCTAATTTTAATTTTTAACTATCTGTGTTTCGAAGTTAAATGGTGAAAAATATCCAGCGGTACAGTCACCTGGCTGATGATGGGCAGTTAAGGTGGCATTATGGGATTTATCTCCACCCATTTTGTTATGCTGTTGCATAAATGGGCTTGTTTGAAATCCCACCCACCAAAGTTTCTTAAAGAAAGTTTCTTGATCTAAAGACAATTTTGTTGAGTGCACAAAATGTTAAGTAATGGAATGCAGAAGGATCCTGTAAACATCTGCTGGACAATAGACAGTGCTAAAAAAATAATTCAACTCTGAGTTTTAAACTTAGAATTCTTCCATCGCAATATAATATCACATTAATAACAACAGAGCAGTTAGATAAACAGAGTGTTTTCAGAGCATATTGCTCAAATATCAGTTTTTACCAAAATACAGTCTGAGCTAGTGAAACATTTGCATTACAGAGGAAGTTCACACATACAAAAAAAGACCTTAAATGAGAAATTTTTTACTACTGAGCAAGGAAATGCTAATTATAATATTTTTACCAACTAAATTAAAACTTACTTTATTGCAGATAACACATATTAAACGTAAAGCATAACCTAGGATTTGTAGGAAGATAGTCTTAGTAGTACCTACCGTAAAAAAGAGGGAACAGAGAAAGTCTGAAGATGCAGGAATGAAACTGGGATGCTTCTTCCTCTATTACACGCTCCTGGTCAATAAGGGAGAAAGGTATCCTACAGTTTTCAGTTAGGCTCCTGGTTTCCCTTTCCTACCCATTACCCTTAGGCAATTTAATTAGCCATAGTAGGGATCTAGAAGTGATCTTGAAAATTTAGCATGATAGTTTGTTCGTGCCGAGCTTGTTTCAGCATATTTGAAGAAATAGTTCCCTTTTTATAAGGGTCAATTTCAGTTCAGTGGACAATTTTAGAATCACTGAGCAGTAGTTTAGAGATATGTATCTTTTGGTTATGCAAAAGTTTATGTGGACTTGTCAGAGAAAGTACAATTAAGGAAGTAAGCAATGGCATCAACTGTCTTAATTCTTGTGGTGGCAGGACTAATCATGCTGTATGGTAAGTTATATTATTGCTCAGTGGAAACAGAAGTTTCCATTGATCACTAGGGATAAATTCAGGTGCAGAAAGAAGAGTTTCTGGACAGACAGAAGCAGGAGTAAAACAAATGAGATACATTCTGAGTAAAGCAACTAATATGAATGAACTACTTAGAAATGCCCAAATTTTCAATGGTGGTTTTCAATGACTTGAAAAAATAGTTTTCAGACTTGAACTAATTATTTTTTTAATGGTGAGATTGTAATTGTTATGATTGTTCATCCCTACATCATTAGCTTGATGAAGTTTACTTTTCCCCCTGATTTTTAGAAATACTCTTCTTAAGAACTCTATATCCATTCAAGTAATTCATCCTTGTACTTACATAGGATGCACAAATAAAATCACAAACATTAGAATTAAATATAAATGAGGATTTATGCTTTTAGCAGTGAATGTCTGATTTCCTTGCACGGACTGAAAGCTTATTACTGTTAAGTAAACTTAAATTGACCATACCAGTATTTTTAGTTTTTTCAAAGTATGGCATTTGCTTTTGTAGAGTATTGAAAAGTCATATATCATATTCTGAAACTGGGAAAATTTTAGTTAAACTGCTTCAAAAAGACTTAAATACATAGTCCGCTAGTGCATTCAAAAGAAACAAGAAATACTTGGGAGCTCAGGTGCTATTATATACCTTTTTTTCCTGTGGAATTCTAAAAATGCATGCAGAAATAGAATCTGACAACTCTTTTGTTTAGCAAGTTAATACTAGTTTTCTTCTACCTTTGATAATACAGAGACTTAGATGTTAATTAAACCCTCTTTTGTCTTAAGCTGAATCACAGAATCATAGAATG
>VXAK01017344.1:0-23447 GCA_013399435.1 Arenaria interpres | reverse complement strand
CTTCTCCCTCTACGCCTGTTTTTAACTTTCCCTCATAGCTCAGGCACAAGTAACATATAGACCATACTTTTTAATACAGAATCTCCCATCTTATATGTTAATGTTGGTGGAAGTGTGTGGCCTTTACCTGTCTAGGACTTTTAGAAGGTGAACCAAATGAGAACAGGTGTAGATTTTTATTCCTGGTATAAGCTCATGCTTTCTTACATTTACCAATTTTAATTGTAATGTTCACTGATCTCTCACACTGCCTGTGTGACTTTCCACAACTCTAATTTCTTTCATTTACTGCGACACTTATGAACTGCAGTAGTAGATGTTTCTGGAGAATTCAGCACAGACAAAGACATTAGTCAAGGGGGTGAGCAGCTTCTCAGCCGTCCTAAGCTTGTTACAATGGTTGAGGAAAGGAGTACAGAGTTTCCTCTGAAAATACTGAATATTGTAAAAAAGTTCAGACAGCTGCATGCTGACTGCTTTTAAAAATGTATACAAAACCTACTACTTCAGTGAGGATAGATTTACACTGTTTTTTCCCATTGAACCTAATTTTTGTGATGTTGCTTTAGTAGCTATTATTTTTATTCATAGGCAGCTAATTGTATTATAGTCCCATGAGGGGCTGTTTTCAGGACACTAGCAAAACGTAAATATTGTTAATTTTGGATCTTTCAGTCTGCCCTCTGCATTGCAGTTTCATGGTTTTCTGGTTTGGAGCTAAGCCTATACAAAATATACCTGCCCCAGATAAAGCTGTTTCACTCTTTACGAGAAACTTATTCAGGGAATATTCCATAACCTTCATAGAAATTTTATTTTTAGAAGAAAAAACCCAAACTTTTCCTGGTAAAACTATAGTCTTCAACATTAATTTTTGATATAATATTTAATTTAAATGCCAGAGAATCACATTCTGAGAATTGCTAGATGTTCTATTTTTGTTTACTTCAGAGAGAGATCAATGATGCAGGATGGCACGGTGTGGATTAATCTCAGCTTGTTGAGAACTATGAATATTCAGAGTAAACCTAATGATAAGAAGAAAATAAAGCATGTGGCTCAGTGCCTCTAATATGTTTTGGCACCGAAGCCTCAAATTAAAATGCGTTAAATGAGAGAAAACTATTCTTTGGCAAATTCTCCATGTTTTTTGTTACTGTATCTTCAATAATTGTTTTAGCTACTAACTTTTTAATCTCAACTGACTACTGAGGCAATTAAGATCATAAAATAGGCGTTTGTCAGTCGTGGCTATGTTGTACTTTTTAACCAAAGCGAGTAAGCATGCATATTAAAAAACCTCAGTGTAGTCAATTGCCTTACTTCAGATTCAGTTAAGGACGGCAATATTGAGCACACAGTTGTAGGTGGGAAAATGATTGAGAGTGGAGGGCACTGGGGGTGTAGAAACTAAGATTCACAGGGCTTGATTTCTTCAAGCAAGGGCACTAGATGAACATCCTTCAGAATGTGGAAAAAAGTAAAATATGGAATAACATGGGAATTAAAATGTGTAAATAAACAGTCCATTAACTTTAGAAATCAAAAATGTCATCCACACAACTATCTGGTTACTGATCTGACTTAACAGTAAGAAAGTTCAGGGAACAAGCTTTGAAAGAAAAAAACCTGAACAAATAAATACCATTTAGAAACTGATAGGTGCATATTGACATTTGGCCAGAGCTAGGTATGTCTAATTCAGCTTATTGGCTTCCCTGATCATTTGGACAAAGGAAACGTTGCCAATTTAACAGCAGTCATTCTTACAGCTGATCAAAGATTAAGCTGATTGAATTGCCCAGTAGACCATGAACCTAAATTAGGAAAATAGATTCATCATGAGGTAATGGAGAGAGGCTTTCAGATGACAAAGATAGGTAGGTATCTAGTTCTGTTAATTAAATAAAACAACAGGGGGGAAAAAAAAAAACGAAAACCACCAAAACAACCACTGGAAAATTATTTGGTGTCTCCAGAAGGGAAGCAGGCTAAAGCCACATAGCATATTACAGAAGTCATAAAGGGGTGCCTCAGCAAGTATCTCTCAGAGCTTCCCTTTCCAAGTCTCTTTCTTGCTTCAGTCCAAATTCTGAGAACACAAGAGGTGGAAATGCTTGCTTGAACCTAGAGAACTTACAGCCCGAGAGCTGCCCTAATGATGAGACAAGATTAAGTGACATTTTTTCCTTTGTTCCCGTTGAAGGCGGGAGACCGTCCAGCATGGCTTACAAAATTATCTTAGTAGGAATGCAAACAGTGTCTTCTCTAATCCAGTCTTCCTCACCGAACTACTGTTTCAGGCCAAGGGTTCTTGTGGTTTGTGATGTTTGTGTGGGGTATACTGATTTTTTTTCTCCCTCCTCCATCCTGACTCTAAAGTAAAATGCAAAAATACTTTGTACTGCAGCAAGACTAGAAATCAAAACTGCATGAGAAACAAACTTGCTTTGAGTATTCTTAGAGTACAAAGGCTCAGCTCCAACTTGAGGAAAAAAAAAAAAATAAAAGGGGGGTGGAGGGTTCCTTTCATTCAGAATATTTCAAACATTGGATAATAAGAAAGTCTGGGATGTGAGAAATGTGTGCTTAAAATCTGCAAGTACAGCCTAGAATTCAAGACTATTTCTCGTGCAAGTCTTGAACCTCTAGCCGTGTGTATGCAAAATATATATTGCAACACTGTTTGATATAGTTTTAATGATGCGGGTTAGAATTTTTTCTCTTACAAATGCCAGTGGAAGGAAAAAGGATGTATGTTGATGTTATCAAATATTTACCACCAAATGTATTCTATGTCTCAGAGGTGTGAGTCATGTTTGAGTCATATAAATTGAAATTAAAGTGAATAAGGATGGTTCTCCATTGGCATCAGCTAATGATGATGTACAAGGGAATTCCATGTCTAAACTTCCTTTATGATTTTTCTCTTCCTATTATGACACCAGGATTACTTTTTTTTTTGTTGTGAGTGGACTTGACAGTTAAAGAAAAAGACTTTTTCAGTTACGAAATTTATAAGAGGTTTTTTAACGTATTTGCACATTAAATAACCCTTTTTTATTGTTTTTAACTACTCTTTTTTTTCTTTCTGCCCTTCTAATTGCTTCCATATACAAATATTGCATGCCAAATCAGCTACAAACACCAAGATGAAGTCAGGAAAGTGGTTTCTCACGTTTGTGTTTTTGTCCAAGCTGTATGTGAATGATTCTGGAGAATTAGGTTTCATGCTTCCTTTTATAGTTGCATATTGAATTAATTAATTATTTCAGTACCTGTTCCTATGCATATTAGTTTATTTTGCCTTTTGCAGTTGGTCCCTGCACTGTGCCAGTGGAGCTTACTGGTAATATATTCCTGGATGCCAGTACACTGATAGAAATGGTAGGGAGGGAGTACATTTATTTACCTTCTGCAAGCTGAGATGCCGGTGGCAGTTCTCTCTGTTTGACAGGCAATGTAAATCATTAAAAATGATGTGTTTAACTTTTATAGCTTCCAATTCACCTTTACTTCCTGCACAAATAACCTGGCAGTAGCATCAGCAAGAATCCAGTAATATATACATTGATATACATCGAATACCTATGTTTTATAATGGTATTTATGTTCATCTAAAGCACATACAGACAGTAAGACCACTAAATAGAAGAGAAGTAAATATTGTTTGATTGCTACAATGTGTAGTTCCTGGGGGGGGAAAGCCCAACAAAAAAACCCACAAACCAAAAAAGCCTCACAATAAAATCCAGATTAGCAAAAATGTGTTTCTATGGGACTATGGTGCTGAGCTTTTTTTTAATGTAACAGGTGCTTTTACACCTTTGTTTTCATAGGTACTACACTCAGTCCTTCAGAAACATTAAAAAAGAAGAAAGAAAAAAGGACTTCTTTTGTTAAGAAACACATCACTATCTGGTGTGAACAATGATCTGCTTTTGATGCTGCCAATGAATATCTTCTCAGACAAATAATGCTCAACATGTTCTTACTAATGGGAAATTTCTTGGATAGGTGCCTACTGTGTTGAAAGGCCTTCAAGGTTTAAGATTGCTTTAGAAGACAAACACAATTCCCTCTAAAACTTACGCTGTTACTGAAGCATATCACATCTCCTTTAATATATTCCTTTTAACAAAATTTGAGTCTATCACAGACAGTTTTCACAAAAAACAGTTTTGCTCTTCATAGGAAACTAGCTATTTATTGAAGAGAATAGATGGAGTGATCCAGGAAATGATCTATATAGAAGATTTCTGTTAAGAAAGCCTTTTAACCCTAGTAGGCAAAGAGATTAAAAAAGGCAATTGAACCAAAATGAACTCTTAGTAATAGCAGTAAGGCTATCCTGTTTTTTAAACTTTAATCAGTATAATTATGTATTTAAAATAATTTGCTAGGGATAGATTAGACTTTTCATTCCATGAGGCCTTTAAATCATGGTTAAACATGATTAATGGCATTGCGCTCACAAGTTTTTCTCATAATATCAGGCAGACTGAAGAAGTGAAATAGTGGAGTCTGCTCTATAAATTATAAAGAAACCCAAAACATTACAGTGTCAGAATTTATGTCTGGAAAGCAAAGAGGCAGGACGTTAATGTACATGTAAACTGTAAGAGTTTCAAAAATCAAGCAACTTATCCTCCTTGGTTAGGATTTAAGATTTTGCATGGCTCTGTGTCTCTGTAGGGTTTGTTTCTTTTAGCTTGTATATGTTTTCTATGCAGGAAGTCCCTTTGATGCAAGGAAGGAGATAGGAGTTGGATTCTCTAGAGGCAGACAGAGAAAGCTGTGTATGGAATTTGGAGGAATTTGGTGGAAGCAGGGATGGGTAGAATGGGCAGAATACAGAGAAAAGGTCCCAGTGGTCAGGAACGAGATCACGCAAGCGATAGCTCAGGCAGAACTGAATCTAGCCAAGAACATCAAAGACAATAAAAAAAACTTCTACAGCTATGTCAGGGACAAAGGCAAGACTAGGGAACTTGTGGGCCCTCTCTGGAAAGAAACGGGAGACCTGGCCACCCAAGATATGGATAAGGCTGAGGTACTGAACAGCTTCCTTGCCTCAGTCCTCACCAGCAAGGGCTCATGTATCGCTGCCCAAGTCATGGAAGGCAGGGGCTCTGCAAGTGAAGAAATGCCCACAGTACGAGATCAGGTTCGAGACCTCTTAAGGAACCTGAAGGTGCGTAAGTCCATGGGACCTGATGAAATCCATCCACGGGTCCTGAGGGAGCTGGAAGATGAAGTTGCTAAGCTGCTTTCCATCATATTTGAGAAATCGTGGCAGTCCTGCGAAGTTCCCGCAGACTGGAAAAAGGGGAACATAACGCCAATATTCAAAAAAGGAAAAAAAGAAGACCCATTACCTAACCAGTATGAATATATAGCTATATTCAGTGTCAGTAACACTAATTACATGCTGCTAGACTCATAATATAGCCACAGATTTCTTTAACATTTCAGCACTGAGTATAAGTAATTTATATCAGTTACATAATACCCTAAACAGAAAACTATTCATTTAAAAATAATTCTCTGAAGAACCCAGTACCATATTGTTAAAAGTCTGAAACTCATATTGGGTTTGTACAGCAATATGTTCAGACATCTGCACAGGCAAATGCTTCATAAACTCTAAAGTACTAAGAAAAATATAACACCATGAGTCACACCTAGTCAGATAAATAAGAGGCCGATCATGAAAACATGAGGAAAACAAGACACACAGAAACAGAATTTCAGGGTGGGAACTATAATATGCATTTGAATCACTTCTATGGCAAATCTAATGAAATTAAAATTTAATCCATACCCTATTTAGAAGTGGAGCATATTGATATACATGAAGACTAAGTCATTTAAAAAAGGTGTTTTGGAAAAAAACACCAAACAAAAAATGGTGTTAGAGAATTAGAAATTAGCTGAAATGGAATAATATTGAGATATTTTCTAGTCCACTTTTACAGAGGCAACATTTTGTTTATCATTCCAGACATGTTTTTTGGACTACTGAAGTTTTTTGAAGTACATTCAAATCTTCAAAGGAAAACTGTTACAAAAATAGAATGCTCCTTGACTTACTAAATACTGTGGCTTAACTGAATTTCTGAACTTTCCTGGGAGATCATTTGTCTTACATATACTGAGTTGTATTATAAGGTCAGATCCAGCAAGGATACAAGAAAGAAAAATACGCTTGCAAGAAATAGCAACAATGAGGCTTTTATGACTAAATGGAGCACTTCATTTTGCTAGTAAAACAAAAAGTTTTTCCTAATTATATTTTCTTTTTAATAGCCTCAAAAGAACACTTTTCTTTGCCTTAAGTTTTCTAAACTGAAGAAAATAATAATTTTGAATTGCAGCTTATTGGCGACTGGTTTTCTTTGCTTAACTCTTCATTTTATCTTCCTCTTTCCATTCACAAAAGTTCTTGCATTCAAGTTTCTATTTCCTCTGGAGTGATTCTCACTCTGAAATTTGATTTCAGAGAGCTGAATAAGAGAGCATGAAGTATTTGTATTGTGAGAACAATATTTGACAGAAAGCCTGAGACACACTAAAGCGCCCTTCACCGTGACAGAAGTATTTTTCAGTGCTGGGTGACGCAGCACAGAGACATCAACAGGAGTTCTGTTGGCAGCAAAATGAATCAAGCACGGTTTCATAAAAATCTGTCTCCTGGTTGAATTATCTCACACTTAATATAGTGAAAACTATCGTTGAAGGGTATCTGTCTCCCTTCCTCCCCCTGCCCTGTGGTTGGAGTTTTCATACTCTTTTTGTCTTTCTATTTTCTAATGAGAACTGAGGTCAGTGGGAGACATTACCGAGTGTTTCCTCTAGCCAACCACGTATTTCACAAACTTTTTAAGAATATAGCACTATTACGGTTTGTAACTCTTTGGTTTGATTTTCACCAATTTTTCATAAATTCAGTTGGGAGGAAAGGAAAAATCTATGTATACTTGTGCATTACAGTACAAACCTCACATTCTGAAGAAAACAAGCTAAAAAGTGTTTCTATTAGCATGTTATGATGCTAAAATTCATGCATTATAGAGGTTAGGCAGCAGTATACTGCTACCAGCAAGTTGTGGAGTGAGCTGTAGGCAAAAGGAATTTAGAGAACACAGCTTTAATAAAAGATTCTGAGCTACGTTCTTCTTCCTGCAGGCAGCTGTAGCCATTCTCTATTTACAAATTGTCAGACACTTCTAGTATATAAACTGATTTTGCTTTGAGGGCAGTGTCATGCTCGCCGGGTCTGGTGCAAAGTCCAGCTGAGGGGCATTTTCAGTTCTGTAATACCCCTCTCTGTTTTATCAGTGCTTTTGGGGAATTATCTTTCTGGAAATAAGGAGATTTCAGTGCTATTGACAGCATTGGGGGGAGGGGGGACGGGGAGGGAAATAAAAGCATTCGGCATGCAAGCGGCATTACACTGATAGAGCACAAAGGAAGGCTTCAATCCCCACAGCTCCGTTTCTATAGCTCTCACCAGCTTTTAGCACTTCAACCAGATTAACAATGTGCAGCCTTGCTGTGCGTGTACAGAGAAGCAGCGCCTCGACCAAGCTCATTGGAGGCAGATAGATGGCAGGAACTCTGCCCTAATTTATCCTAAAGCTTTGGAGTCTGAGTAACTGCGGTGAAGGAATGGCTTCGCATCCTTTCCAAATAAAACAGGAATCGCCTTCAACTGTCTTATGACCAGAAAGAGGGTATTGATGCTTTTAGATAGGAGGCCGAGAAAGTGCCTGGAAAATCTTCAGTGGGTGATCTGGGCTTCAAACCAGTGCGCTGTCAGTGCTTCAGAAGCACAGGCGAACAAACATCATAAGTATTTTAGACACGTCTTTAGCAGGATGTTGGAGCCGGAGAAATCTAGTTACTACAGTCAGGGAAGGGCAGAGAGACTGATGAAAACAAAGTGCGTGATGACAGTGGGGAACAGGCATGATGGGAAAAAGCTGACAGAAAACATTTGTAAATTGTGCTGATGTTGAGGAAAAGAGGATAGGAAAGGAGCATAAACCAGGCCTGTTCTGTTTCCTGTGTCATTTTAATAAGCTCTCAGATCCTAGATCTTGTGAATAAAAGGGCTGGAAAGATGGTTTTCAGAATCGCTACAACTGTCTGTATTAATGCAGTTACATGTTTTTTTTTTATTTTTGTAGATAAACAACATATTTTGAAGCGAAAGCAATAATTTCTGTAGCAATGATTTCTGTTTAAATACTTCTGTGCTTCATTTGTGAATGAAAAAGCAAAGGTGATCTGGTGGTACAACCCTGTTTGGGCTGTAAGAAGCAAAGGCTTTGTGTTTTATTCTCTGTGGAACTGTGGGTAAGTCATTAATGGATCCACAAAGCAATGTAGGTGTTTAGAACCTACAGGCATAATAATTAATTTGACTCCAAGGGTCTTTATCTAGACTGAGATACCATTGAATTGATTGTTCTAATTACAATTTATAACACACACACACATATATATATATATCGCAATTGAAGCAAACAAAAATCAATCATTAACATCAATCATTTTTGTATTCTCAAAATAGAAGCTATAATTTAATGCTTTCTGACTTTAAAACTTTGTTTATGTAGGTAATTTCATTGTCTTCATGTGAATTTCTATGTGGATATTCGTATTCTACAAAAAAAGTGGGTTTTTTAAGATATTTGGGTATGTAGCTAGACTTTAGTATATCAATTCTGAGCTGAGAAAACCTTCAGTATGTTTAGGTTTTTATACACTGTTTCTTGCTGTGATTTTTGAGTGATATATAAAATATTATGACTTACATAAGTCTTGTGATCTTTTGTTTTCCATCCTTCTCCTCTGTTTCTGCTTTCTATATTTCTAAGAGATGTCTTATACTGTTAACAAAATTACACTGCTTTGACTGTAGTATTGTTCAATGGAACATACAGAAGGTATTGGTTTTCAGAAAAATTGGGCATACATTTTTGAAGAATGTCAGAATCATGCTAACTTCTGTTAACTTCAGCTTTATATTCCAATATACGACCCAAAATAACCAAGGACTCATACATGTTTTCAGTATCTAGGTGATTCAGTTCCCATAATGGAAATAATTGAGCTGGTATTGCTCTTTTTTTTTTTTTTTTTCCTCTCCTGGGAATTCCAGCATAAGAAAATTTAGTCGGAATTCCACTCGACCAAGTGCATCACCTCGTTAGCAGATCTGGGCTAAGAGTACAGTTAGTAAAAGTGGTTACCTAAAATGGCAGTTTTAAAATAAATAAATACAAATTTGAAGACCTCACCATATGCTTACAACCTAGGAAAGAATAGAAAAAGGTCAGCTATTTTTTCGTGTGTTTAAGGTACCAACCTCCCCATTGTGTTAGCTGGATAAACCAGTAGCTATGTCCGTTTTCATGTTAGTATGCTAAATACTAGTTCGATAGTTCAGAGCAGCCGTGAGCTGTGGATATGCTGGAGCAAGGCTAATAACTTCAAGGGGAAAGCAGGGACAAGTACTTCCTGCTGGGAGTTCACTCTTTGACATATACTTTTTTTTCCCCAAAAAACCACAGATGTTGACAATTCTAATTAATATATATATTAGAACAAATTCTTTTTCCAGTTCAGTTTCTCTCAAAGGCTGCAACAGAACACTGCTATTACTAAAACTCAAAAAATGCTTTCTACTTTTATTCTTACGAAGAATTCTTCTAATATTCCTAGCTTTGTATTTTCCTTTAAATACAATTATAGGTTTATTGCTCTAACTTAAGTTTGTAAGAAGTGGACTCCTTTTAACTGAATGTATCAGCATTTATAATTCCTGCAGGGAACATGGATTTGCTTAGAGGTTTTAATCAGAAGGAGGGGAAAAAAAGTAGCTGAACAAGACCAGAAAGAGTTTCTGGAATAGAAAACTGAACAGGATTCAGCCTCTACTGGACATCCCCTAGAGACTCATGGCAGATAGAATGAGAGAAGACAACCAAAAGAGTATTTTGCATTTCCAGGGAAGACAATAGACGTTTCTGTTTAAATGGGAAATGAAAATTTTTGCAACATTTTTTTCTAGCTGGTCTTGAATTTAAAGATTTTGGTATTTCCAGTTCCACTAAGTGTGCACTTCTAGACAGTTCTACAGAACTGTAATATCATGGTACCAGAAAAACAAAAATCATTCATAGACAACGCTGATAGACATGCCATTTTTGTACACTTTATGCTTTGAATAAGTCAGCAGTAACTTTACGTCAGAAGGATCATAATTTACATATTTCTAGAGTAGCTTCAAGTTTAAGTTTACAGATCTGCAGTCCAGAAGTCTTGCAAAAAAGTAGAAAATTATGTTCATGCAATATTAATGTCTCCTAGCTCTGCCATATATGAATTTGCCCACTGAAACTTGCTTCCTCTATGAGATTTGACAAGACTATGGCCTACTGTGGTTTGGCTGTGACTTTGCATCACGAGACACACAATGAAACGTAGTAAATAGCAACGAATTCAGGTAGCACTGACATATTGCCACTCTTTCAGCAGGCAAGATATAGACATAACCTTTCCAACTAAATTTGTGGAAATCACATATAATCAGAGCAACCACTGTGGGATATAAATTAAGAAAGTCTCAGGAAGAAAATTCTCCTTCCTAGTCTCTAAGAGCATTGATACTCTGTAGCAGACCAGCCAAATAAGAGTCATATAAGCTACTTCATTAGGAACGGTTTTGATTCAACTGCTCTCTCATTTACAATTAAAGGTGTTAATTCAATGGCTAAAGGTCAGGAATTACTCATTGCTAGCACTGTGTCTCAGAAGCATATCCAGGAAATGGTCATCAGCTCAAATCAGAGGTGTTAATATGCAATTAAAGGTCACAATAGCTTTTGCTGAATGAAATTAGCTGTGCTCCAGATGAACCTTTTCTGAAGGGATGGCTGCTTAGTTTAACTGAATATCCTTTCACAGGAACATCCCAGTTAAGCATCTGTGTTTTAGAGGACTTAAAGACTGCAGTGAGACACAGTGGAAACATATCTCAAATGCAATGAAAATGGAAAAAAGGGCATGAATTCCCTTTCATAGTTCTTGACGCTGAGCAGTTGAAAGAGGTAAACTTTATATATCTCAGAATTAGAAGTAAACAAAGGTAAGCATGCTTACATTAAGCTGTAGTTTGTAGGTCTGCTTCCAGAGCATTTCATACTGATGTGCTGTAAATTACTTTCCTACTAGTTCAAACTCTCTATTTTACCCAGTCAGTACCTCAGATGTTGAAAATACATAGAATTGCTTTATCAGTTGTTCCCTATACTGTATCTGGGAAGAAATATATGCATGTGGAGTTGTCTTAAACTGATTAGGTTCTTTTAGACAGCTGCTTCAACATTTTTGTGACTTTTTTTGAAGCCTTGAAATCGTTCTGTCACAAGTCTTAAGCTTCTCTTAATGTGGTGTTGTCTGCAAATTCAAGAAAAGGGATTTTTCTCTTCTATTAACCAAGCCATTGGGTGATGCTGAAAATGCTGTCACCATTGTATATTGTCAGTAAAAATACTGAGCAGAATGAAAGCCAGGACATTTCTGTAAGAAACTTGATTCGATAAAGATTTCCAGTTTAAATATTATAACTACCAACATTAGTTTCCCAACCAGTTCTGAAGAATTATTTATTAAATTCATCCAGACTAAACTAGACTGCATGTTGCTAAATATGTAGATACATCTTCACAATAGAGATTACAACCAATCCAAATACGGTGATGGGGAAGAAAGCTCTTAGGAATCTCAGTCATTAAGCACAGTTTAGTAAATAGCCCACTAATTGAGCTGCAATAATCTGCTATGTGTATAGGCTGTGAGGCTGTCATCGCATTCTATGAGTCATTTTACTTTGGATTTAGTGAAGGCAGGGTAACCGGCCAGAAATTGCATTTCTGAACCTTTAGATATACTACAAATTGTTTTAATTCTGCTAGGTTCAGCCCTACTTAGCTTTGGTTTTGTCTTCTAGTTATCAAACACAGTTGAAAACCATCTGTAAATTAACTCACTTTAAAGGGCACCTGCATGACCGTAACTTCATGTTACTGTCTTAGCTGCTCCCAAACTATGTGTTTGACTTGCATGCATACAGTGAAAATAGTATTTTTAGTCCTTGGTGCTTAGGTGGCTGGCATCACAATCTCTGCATGAAAAAGCATGCTCTCATCAGAAATACCAAGAGCGATCTTCAGGGCAGAAATCAATTGCGCTTTTCCTCCTCAAAGTACTCTTCCTTCCATTTTGTACTTCTGCATCTAAAAATGCCATGAATGATTATATGTTGTTCTCTACTTAACAAAGCACACGAAGATGCTTTCCAAGACCTGAGGGTAGTTACCTCCCAGAAGAACAGAATTAGACTCTTCTGTCCATCTGCTGCTTTCCACCAGCATCCTTCAGCACTCACTAGATGGCTGTGTATCCTTATGTATGCTTACTTGCAAAGTCGAGAAGAGCAGTAGTAATCCCCACACCACTTGAGGATCTTTCTGAATAATGTACATTCCAGTAAATGGTTTGTTTACCTCTCTATCTAGGTCATCTTGCTTTAACCTTGGCTAAAGTGACCCTTGAGTTAACCTAGATTGGCATGTTTTCATAGCAGAAGAATCTCTTTGTACCAAAGCTTTATGATGCCTCATCTACCAACCTCAAATATCCTCCATCAAACACAATTGATTACACTGGTTTCTCAGCAAGAGTATTCTCTTTGGACATCCATTGTTTGGTAGAGAAAAACAACTAATTATAGCTCTTTGTTCTTTATATCTCCACTGTGGTGATTTTATCAGTGCAGCCATGAGGAGGAACACAAAATTAGGTAGTCTTCAAACAAACTCTCAAAAGCAAACTGATAATACAAGTTCCTAAATTGCATACTGAAAGGGTCCTTAGGTAAACACAGAGTCTGGATGATGCTCTCATTGAGATAGTGTAACCTCACACAGCTTGGAACCATGCTCATTAACTGAGCAGCCACAGGAGCCAAAGACTTGTCATACTTCATTAGACCAAAGATAAATGCATTTCATTATTGATGGTACCAGCTACTTGAAAAGAAACTGTAAGATACTCCACAATAGAAAACTACTTCAAGTAGTTAACAGTTGAAACAAGACACTTCCTCCTGAATTTTTACTTTAGCTAGTGAAAGATGCCTATTCATATTGTATATATCAATCTTTTTTTCTTTTCTTTTTTTTTTCCCCTCTCATGGGGACTTCCCTGAAGTCATATATTGTAACAATGTATTCCGCTTCTGACTTTAGGTGAGGGAAATAAGCATTTATTCTGTTTGTTTCTTGTAGGAGAATCTACTATTTTATGCAACAGTAAAAGACAGCTCTCAATCTCTTTCATACAATTTAATTTTATTTTATTTTATTTTTTCTCTGGTGCTGTTATGCATTATCTTTCTAAAATAAACAGTCCAAATACATTTAATCCTCTCCTGATGTGAAAGGATTTTTTCTGCTTTTATTAAATAATTGTAGTTTACTGGAATAACTTTGTAGTATGATATTTGTTGAAAGTTAAGTGATACAAACACATTGTATCTTTGAGACAAAAGCCCTTAGCCCTTGTAACAATTTTAATGTAACAATATACAAGATGCCCTGATGATTCACTGATATTTTACACAGCCCAGACTTCTGTCTCTGCAGCAGTGGGTGGGGTTACTTCTGAAGAGCACCGAGATAAGCCACTTTCACCAGTCTATTTATATTCTACTTCCCAGCTTCCATATTGTCAGAAATATTGTTTTTGTCTGTGCTACTAGTAGGCTAAAAGACAATAAAGATTAATTACTTTGTGAAATACATTGGCTGGAAGAGAGAAATCACCGCCTAAATTTTTTTTTCATATGCACGTGAACAAAACCAGCACTGAGAATGGAAGTCTTAAAATGATAAAAACAATTAAAATCCAAATGTCAGGTTTGAGTTTATTAAAAATAAATAAATAAAATTCTACACAAGTTGTAAAGAAAATATCTCCTGAGATAGCTGAAGTCATAGAAGGTCATCAGAACATGAAACAGAGGTAGACTTCTAGGCTGGATGGGGCTTTGAGCAACCCAATCTAGTGGGAGATTTCTGTGCCTGCGGCAGGACTTGGAACTCAATGATCTTTAAGGTCCCTTCCAACCTGAACCATTCTATGATTCTGTGACTTTTAAAATGTAGTTCCACTTGTGTTAGCGCATGCATTGCAAGGAGTACGATTAAGGGCAGAGTTGGAGGTGAAGCTGTCGTGTGTGACACACTAGAGTATGATTGGAAGGATGAAGTGATAGGTTACAATCAGCACTGACAGCAGGAAAAGCAATCACCAGTGTGATTTGTACATGTATTAATACTTCAAGCTTTAACAAAACAGTAGGGAAACACAGCAGACTTTCTCGACTACGCTGGAGACAAGTTTTCAGTAGGAAATACACGCTTGACTGTCACTCTGAATACTGGCAGATCAGACTGAACAAAAGGATCCTGGCTTTCCATCCTCTGCTTAGAAGACGGTGCTTCAGGATGATATCTTGTCTTACGCTGCCTGTCAATCATGTCTCTTTCCAGTTTCTCAAGCTTCCTCTACACAGCATATTTTGTCAGCATGAGCTGTTGTCAGGATGATCTTTGTAGTCAGAGATATCTGTCCTGAAGTCTCACGTTGCCTTATGTGCAGTGTTCTTGGCAGTGTATCCATAGATCCTTGAAGGGAAGAACCAAGCTGAGAGAGCCATCAAGGTTAAAGAACTGGTGCTGGACTCTGAAATCTTCAAGTACTTGAGTATTAGTTACTCAGATCTTTCATTTGGTATAGAAATGATAGAGATGGTGAGCACTAAAGGCAATATAGCACAAAACCCAATCCAAAAGTACTAGGACTGCAAGGAATCAAAGAGTTTGTCAATGATATTTTATCGCATCCCAGCAACAAAAACTTGACAATCTTAGTCATACAATGCAGATTATTGTTTAAACTGAATCATAACTAAAAATATGTTAGTTTAGAATAACATACTTCAGATATGGACACTGAATTAAACCCATGTACTGGAAAGAATTTGCTAATCCTGTTACTAAGCAGCAACATAAGTAATGGAAATACTTAAGTGGATACCGAAGAGAATTTAGTCATTTTAAGAGACCTAGAATAGTCTGCTTTAAACCTATAGTTACTAGAAACAGCTGGGGATATCCTGGTGTAAGAATCCCATGGACTCATCCCCTTCCTGACAAGTTTTTCTACCTACTGTTTACATTCTGTGTAGTTATACCTGTAGTGTCACATCTGACTAGAGAATTCCCTATCATCGTGTAGAAAACCAGATATATAGGAGAGATGTTGCATTCAAGTAAAGGTTAGCTGGTTGCTGTCAGAGACTTCTGGAAGGTAACTTCAGGATTTGAAGACAGCTGTGTATCTTCACTGCTTTTCTTCACTGCGGAAAAGAGTATGTGTTTAGGGGGGGATAATTAAAAATTAATTTAAAACTAGATGTAAGTCACCCACATTTATCATACAGTGTCATGGATAGAAACACACTGCAAGGAACAGTCTAAAACAGGCTGTGCATCTAACATATGAAAAGAGTAGCGCATTAGATGCAAAGTTTAAAGAAGCAATATTCACCCTGTAAGTACTGTCTGTTATAGTATGGTGTCTGGAGCAACTGCTGAGAGACACCGTTCAGCACCCTCATCAACAATACCCGCGCAGCCCGCCATACGTGAACTGTTTTGCCATGGGTTGAGAAGGTGGTCCTCTAAAATAAATTAATTCTGTCTGTTCTGTATATGCCGTGACTGTGGAATTAAACCATGGTACAGTAAGCAATTTCTTTCTTTGTGGAAATGTTTTGTAGTGAGCAGGAAGACAAGAGTAATTTCACCTTTTAAAAATAAAAAGCTGGCCTCTGAGAGCTATTATATACGACAAGCATATAGCTTCTCTTCTTCAGTAGACTGCCCACAGTGTAGCACGGTGGGTTTATAATTGCAGGACAAAATAATTTTTTAAAAAAATTGTTATATTCAGGGTCTATGGATTCAGATTGATGCACAGTATCAGCTTCCAATATTAGGTGGCTGTAAGTCCGCAAACATTCTTAGGGATCAGTGATGATCCATGATACCTTATCAGATCGGTGGGAAAATTTTGCTGAAACAAAATTGACTTCTACTATGTTTTGTTATCTGTTTTCCTCTGCCATTTCTTTCTGCCCTCTGAGATTTCTTAAATGGAACTGTTTTGATTAATTTATTTCAAACCTAACATTTGCAATAATACCAGTTCTTTGAAAGAAGTTTTTATACAAAGTTTCATTATTAATATTTCATAAAAATTACAGGGTCATGCATTGAAAAGTTATTGAATCAAAAAAGGCCATGATTAAAAAACTCCATGTTCTCTGTCAGACCTTCAATTATAAAGATTGTGAGTATCTAGGAGAGCAGGTACATCTTCTACCCTGATCCATTATTCCGTGTTACAGAAGTCTGCTGTTTAAGTTCATATGTATATATATCGCTGTGTAAACTTACCAACTTTATTATTTGCGAATACAGGCACTTTTATATAACCATAATATATACTCATTCACAAATGTCAGCTTCCAGAACTGTGAATTTAAACCAAACTTGAATTAACGACACAAAAGAAGCCTGAATGCACTTTTTAATGTGAAGATTGTTTTCCTTTTTTTTTCTCTTTTAAATCAAGTAAACTAAAATTATGTTTATCATCATTACACATTTATTTATTGCAAAACTGAACCGAGTTAGTGATCCTCAAGGGGATTGCTTTTCAGAGATTAAAATTTTAGTGCTTTAGAATTAGAGATCATAAACCTGGTATAAACATTTTTTCTTTATCTCAAAAGATAATTAACTGTATCCCAAGACAAGACTAGTAGGATTACTGGTTTATGGTTTAATTGAGAATAGGAGCTCTGTTCCATCTTGCTTGCTTTTTCATATTAAAACTTGACCATGATCTTCATTTACAATAGTTACACCCAAATTAATCTTACAGAAAGAAAAAGCTGAAATTTTCCCTGTGATCAAAACTTGGGCATTCGTGGTTTTAGTGCTATGAAAGATGCCATATCTGTTTCTGAGCTGATGGATTTTGTTGCTTTAACACCTTATTTAACTAACTTGGATAATAGGCTAAATTGTAACAATGCTTTATGAAGTGGGGGAGGTTGTCTGCGTTGCTCTAGCTAGAAGGCTCGCTGTCTGCTATTTCTCTTTACTCTTGAAATCAAATTTTCTTGTGTGTTCACTAACGTGATTTATTCTCCACAAATCAAATTAGAAGTGCTTGTTGCATGGAAAGGAAGCGGTTTCAGTGAGGAAGACATGCCACAAGATTTAAATACTAAGGTATCAGTGAAAATTCAGGGAACGTACCGTTTCAGTTTTCTTGTATTTTTTAAGCTTCCTTTTGTTTTGACAATTGTTGATATTACTTTGGAGAAAAACTGTTTCAAATATCACCATGGTGTTTAAAATAAGCTCATTTGACTTTTACAGCAGTCAGTCACAGAATGATTTCAGGTCAGTACATAACCTCTGTCTTGTACTGTTCTGTAAAGGAGCATCATCTTATGTAGTGATATCAATGAAGAACGTGGTATCAGATGATTAAGAGGAGCAGCTGGTAGATGTTATCTCTCTGTTGGCCTTCTGGATGAGTAATCCACCAATGAAGATATCACTTATGAAGAACAACTTTAAAAATAACTACTACAATATTCTAATATTTATAATACTATTAACAATATTTTGCAACTTAGGCCTTCAAAACCAGTTAAATATTAATTTTTTTTGGAAATAAAACATGCTTTCTTTGTTTTGAGTTTTTAATGTACTGTAGACCAGAGTACTTTTTCCCAATTTGCAGCAAGGCTATTTTTCTACTTAAAGTATATGTATAAATGCACCTGACTATGTGCCAAGTACCATCTCACAGGACAAAGGACTCTCTCATCCATTGCTCATCATTTATAATATAGTTCTGGTCAAACTTTCCAAAGCCTATAATATAATAATTTAGGGATAGTTATAAAATGCCTGAGGCAGTCAGGCCTCCCATTAACTGCTGCTGATAGTGAAGAGCCTATGTCTTGTTTGTCACGTAGTGTAGTAATTGCATTTCAAAATAAAAGATAGCTTTTCTGCTGAGGATATTCTGAAAATAAAATGCAACAACCTAATCACTGCAACTCAGATCCTCCTTTGTATCTTTATTTAGGGACTTTCTGAGAAAAGGCTGTGGTTTTACCATTTGAGAGTAGCTATTGATGAACCTTGTTCCTTTGTGATTCAGTTTATAATCTGAGTTTCAAAATTTTTTTAATTTTTTTTTATTATGAAGTTTTTGGTTATGGGTAACTTTTTTTTCCTTTCTTTCCTAATTCTGCTACCTGACAATTTGATTTGATGTAGTATATATGAATCCATAGTTTTGTATGACAGGATTCATTAGCCTTTTAAGAGGCTAAGCAATGTGCCTAGTTTGAAATAACTGTAGATTATGGCAGACATAAGTAACTTAGAGGGTAGTTAATGGGCAGAGAAAGGCACCTTTGGAGGATGAGCGGTCCCAGTTAACAAAGATGTTGAAATGGAGGAGTGAATTCTTTGGCAGGTTGCATGCAGCATACGTGACTAGCTTCAACTGCAGACCTAACGGGGCTAATATTAAGTGATAGGAAACTTAGCTTATTTCTAAAAGTTATTCCACTTCTCTGCATTTCTTCTTATTCAACTGTGGCTTTTATTTCAAATATTTGGGATTACGAATATGTAGAATATTCAAGATACGAGAATGTATTGGATTGACATACTGGTACAACGATATCTCCTTTTTTTTCTTTTTTTAGACAGTGAAGAGCTGTATTGGCTTAATTCCCACTTGATGTGTTGAATACACAGGATAAAAGAGGTGGTCTGGGTCAGGATTAAAGAAATTGTCAGTAGTTTGTGAATGTTAACATCAGAAAAATTTTTTTTTTAAAGTCGTACTATTTGAAGGAAACACTTGAAATCAATACCAAAGTTTATTGCCTGTAGTCTGAAAATTATTTCTATTATCAATACACAACATCAGAGTCAGCACTAACTTGTTGCCTTTGCAGATTTCATATAGCGCAGAGATTAGATGGGCAAGAGGTGAACTGCAGCATTCACCTACTTTTAGGGACAGAGTTGCCAGATAAAAAGCGGAGAACACACACTTTCTCTTTCAGGAACGACACATGGTTGTATGTCACGTAGCAAGTACTGAGGGAAAATGGAAAGAGTTTCAGGAAAGTGGCAAGTTGTAGGTTAAAGGTGGGTGCTATAATAATGATGAAACTGAGCGGATTTATAGACATACAGTGTTTCCTACCTAATATACTTGACACTGAGAACATATCACCTCTTAGAAAGAGGGGACAATTTTCTGTTCCTTTTACTGTGAATACCTGTGTATGCTACTTTATACTGTAAGCAACTCTGTATCTTATTTTAAAAAAGAATTATGAGCCCAGGGTCATAGAATCAGACCTAAGAGGTATCTCTGTTATGCCAACAAGTGACTGAGATCTTAATCTGTATAAAGAAATTTTACAGTCAAACTTTTTTGTTTTATATTATTCTAGGTTTTGGTTTTGTTGGGGTTTTTTTGTTTTTGTTTTGTTTTGGGGTTTTTTTTGGGATTTTTTGGTTTTTTTTGCAAGGCTGCTTACAGCCAGAAGAATTAGTACAGTCACATTTGTATTAAGGAATAGTGCAAAAAATAAATAATCTAATGAGACTTGAAAAGGAAATCAATACAAAATACGCTCAGGAATCAACGCTGATGTTTTCTCCAGATAAATTGCTGTACTGATTGTCATGAAGTATATTGATGTCACTGTCACTATGACAACATTGTGACAAGAACTAGTCACTCTAGGCTACCTTGTAAAAGGATCTGTCATCTATATTTTTTTTGTGTGTGTATAAAAAGTAATAGAAATGAGAGCCTCTCCCCTAGCACAAGGTATCATTTAAGGTTAGATGATTTGATACAGACATCGGATCAAGGACAAGCTAGATTTTCAAGACAGGTAAGAGCAATATGTTATTCAAATACAATATGCTTTTACTTTTCAACAAGTAAAAACAAGAAGAAAAAATTTGCATTCTCTGAAACACAAATGTTTATATGCAGAAACCTAATGTTTTGATGTATTTCTCAGAAGTACAGCAGGATTTTATATCTGAGGAAGTAAGAAACATTTGGAAGTGGTATGTGTGTAATAGAACTTATAAGAGGATGGGGGGATTCTGTACATAATTGTTTGTGCCCATTTACTCTAAAACAGTCTCTCCACCTTTATGTATTTCTGGTTCTGTGCTATTTCAGCTAAGCCACAGAATCTGTGATGTACTGCATTTTTTCTTTGTTTTTAACCTTTTTTTACCATCCATAGACTTAGTTTATTTTCTCCTTGTGTATCTACCTGACTTCTACTGACTTATGGATTTTAATGTTTGTATTTTCCCACATAGAATTCCTACACTGTTGTCAGCAAAACAGCTTTTGAAAATTGTAGTCTCTAGAAATACCATTGTATTAACCAAAGCAATACTTTTTGTGTTTGTTAATCTACATATTATGTTTTTGCAAATCTATTCACCAACTACAGTGCTCTTTTTTTTTATATATACGAGCTGTTTAGAAACAACGGACAAGATATCATCATGGAAATACACCTAGATAATATTTTCCCAGAGGTATTTGTGTTCCTAACAAATCTTTACCAGATCTAAAATTCCTACGGGGAGTCCTTGGCATGTTTGCTTTGCTGTCTTTTAACTGTGCAAGGTAAAGTGAGCAGACTTATTAAGTTCAGGCTCTCTTGACCTGGATTTCTGTAAAAATTAATTTAACTGGTGTTGATTTCTAAAGATGTCCTAACAGAAAAAGGATTCATAATCATACTAATTAATATTAGCTGATGTGTGCTTTTAGTGTGTAGCACAAATATGTGAAGCTAAAGCTCTCATTAGTGTTTCAAATTAAGCTGATTTTGCATTGTTTAAAATAAAGCCTTTCTCCATTGCCTCAGTTCTTCGAGGGGTGTCATTCTGTAGTGTTATCAATAAGTAAAACCACAATTGTAAACTATTGGGGTTTTTTTGACTTGAAGATGCAAACTGAGAGCTGAGGGGTTTTGCTTGCTCCAGATAAAAGTTTAGAAAGTTTTAGAAATCCTGCCATTTTAATTCCAGTAAAATTTTGTAGTTTGTAAAGTTTTGAATATTTACTGTGCTTCTAATATGGTGCTATCTAGTTGGAATTAGATGCCTATGGCCACCACACTCTTTTCAGAAAGATCCAGACAAACTAAAGTCCATAGCAGAGCAAGAAGAATTATACGTTTCTAAAATTTGACTGATCATGAAAATTTAAAGAAAGTGTTTAAGACCTTTCTGTGAATGAAAGGTTATTATATAACAGGATAGTAATGAAATACTTCCTATGAGAATTATGAGACAAAAGAGTATATTTTGTAACCAAAAAAAAAAGTATTAGGGAAAACTTGTTAGGTCTTAGCACAAAAAAATTGAAATGTAGAATTTCTCATCAGCAATTTTTGCTCAACGAGCAGTTGTTAAGGAAGTCAGAATTTTAAAAAGATTTAGAACAAATATAAGTCTATATTGCATACTTTCTAAATCAAGTTAAGAGGTGTAAATCTGTAGGACAGCATAATTCTGAAATAGTTTTGTAGCAGTGGTGCCTTTTTAATAAGCATTTCTACCTGCTGAGTACAGTCTGAGTTGTAGTTTGTGTTCCTCTCAGAAGAGATGATTTACTGCTTTTAATCGTGTAAGTGAACACACATGAGGGAATGAAGTTGATTCTGTGCTTTCTTTCACTCCTCAGGACAATTACTGAATCCTTGTATATATGCAAAACAAATAAACAGCAGAGTTTTAAGCAATAACATAATCTATATTCTGTAGCTATGATTGCAAATTGTGACACACGGGTTGTAAAGAAATCTGTCTGAGACTCAGTTTCCTATACATATACATTGTGCATCATCATCATTATCATAAATAAAAAAGAGGAAGAATCTCAATATGTGAATTGGTTTCAAAATCATAAAGAAGTAATAAAAATGGAAATGTATTTACTTTAGTAGTTTTTTCTGCATTTTAAGTTGTGTCTCTATACCACCAGCCACATTATTTACATGTATGTGAACTGATTCTACGTGCCTTTTCTTTATATGGCTAGTAAATACCATATTTTTACTTTTGTCACACAGAAATAATCATTTCACTTATAAAAAAAGTAAAAGGGAAGGGACTTGGAATATTTTAATTTTCATGTCATATGTCTTGCTGATTATCTTTAAAATTGTCCACAAAATATGTGAAATATTTGTATATCTATTTTTCCTTCTGTGGCTATTTTTATACTTTTTGATGCCTGGGCATTATTTAGAATAACTGTTAAATTTGGAGTTTAATTTTTTACAGTGGCAACTTCAAATTTAAATTAATCACATCTTGGCAGTAGCTCAAATCAATCCTCACATAAGAATAATCCACAAAGGGGAAGCTGCAAGTTCCTTTTCAAATTGCTTTTAATACTCTTCCATGATTGTCTCTTCAAAAAATAAATGGTAAGATGATCCTCTATTTTAATTTCCCACTCAACTCTGGAGTAGATTTTTTTAAGCATGCTGGATACTTCATACAAATCTGCACTTACTTTTTTAGAGAATTAGTTGAGAAAGAAATCTGACCACGTTTCTTTTACAGATGACAGATTTGCTTCAAGTGTTTTTATCATCTGAAAAAATTGAGTGACTAAAAATTAAAGTATTTTTTCCTTGGTTTTATTCTTTTATCTGATATCTCCCCCATGATGAGAAGGGGGCAAGTAAAAATGAGAATTTCGATTATGAATATCAGGTTTCAATGAAACATGTGCAACGTGTAATGGAAAAACTGCAATATCACAAACAATGGATAAATTATCTGTTCTGGTTTCCAGCAAAGTCCTTTGTGACACAAATGTCTTATGCTTCATGTGTTGCAGGAATATTGAATCTGTTGCTGAACGCCGGTAAGTGAGATCAAACAAAAGGTTGCAATGAACTTTACACTTAATCAGAACGTGGATACTTATTATTGTTAAAGAATTTTTCCTCTTGAGGGAAAAATAATTTTTCCAGGTGTTGATGCATTGGTAATTACTGGAAAGTCTGAGAGCAAATTGGCATTAGTACATTGATTAATTGCTTCTTTGCTTTGTACAGTCCTGCCTTCTTTTATTGCTTCTGTCTCAAAGGGTATGAAACATTTTCACTGCGAGAATTATTTAAGGTTTGACGTCAA
>VXAK01017336.1:0-10465 GCA_013399435.1 Arenaria interpres | reverse complement strand
AGATGTGCGGGTGAGGCGGCCCCCGCTCCCTCATTCCTGTTCCCCCTCCCCTCCCTGAGGGCCTTTTCCCGCCGCTAGTCCTGTGAGGGGCCCGGCGGGGAGAGCGGTTGCGGCTCCTGGGGTGCTTGAGGGGGGAAGCCTGCACCCCGTGAGGGAAAGCTCGTCTTTGAAATAAATGATGGCTCTTTTCCGTTGGGGGACGGGCGTGAAGGGCTCTGTGGGGCTACTGCCGGTTGCCGGAGCCTCCGGGCTCGGTGCCTGCTCTCCGCCTTGTGTTGTCCCCGTAACCTGGCAACGGCGCGCCTGGCCGCCGCGGCTCCCGGCCCCGCTGCGGGCTTAGGCCGCGGGCCCAGCTCCAACGGCGGGGGGAAAGCGCCTTTCCTTCCATGTTGGGGTCAAGGGCGAGGTGCTTTACCTTGCCAGTAGGTGTCCGGAGTGGTTTTGTTTTAGGATGAGTTTGTGCGGTAGGAATGTGAGGTGTACCTGGTGTTATTTCAGTGAATGTCCTAGGACTGGGTGGTTTGGGTGTTTTGTTTTGTTTTAGTTTGTTGAGGTTTTTTGTTTTGTGCTATTAATTTTGTTGGTTCGGGAGCTGGTTTCTAGTTATTCCTCCTCCCGAGTGGTGAGGATGGAAGAGGCTGGAGTGATAAATTTCTGACTGGCTGAAGGCGAGCTGACCTTGAGAGCTGAAGAAATGCATTCACAGTGGAGGCTCGTACACTGCACTGGTGGCTAAAGGCAGCTCCCTGAGCTGTAATAGTGTAAGCTTATCTGTTGTCTCGCAGAGAATGCAGGAGAAATAAGTGATAAAATCTGGAACAAGTCAATTTAAGTTAACTTCATGTATAGACTTAGGATCTGTCAGAAGCGAAATATGTTGGAGCTGTTCACTGGGATAGGCAAATCAGCAAGAGTTGGTAAAATGTTGAATTGCAACAGATTTTTTTCTTTAAACAGAAGGCTGATGGATGAACAGGTAGTATGCCATGTATGCAGCTTTATCTCTTAAGATTCCTTCTTTGTATATGCCTGGCTGTCTAGTACACTTGGGAGAGAGAAATAAGTTGTTTTTTTTTTAAATTACGAAGGGGGAACAAATTCTATTGGGCATAAGTCACTCTTTCAATAAAACCTTTGAAATGCCATTTTCCTCAATTTTAAAGCTGTGAGAGCAAACTTTCAGTAATGCATGTAAGCAACTGAAAAGTATCTACTATTAATTAAAAGAATTTAATATTAAAGATATCTGATATATCTAATTGATATTGTCCTCTATTCCAGTCTCTAATTATAGTCTCTCTAGAAGACTGGGGCAGTGAAAGGCAGATGGTGGCCTTCTGTACACTGGAAAGAAATCTAGCAAAGTCTAAAACCTACTCTTGTTTTGTGCAAACTTTCTGAAGTGTAAGTTGTACAATGCAAGTAATATGTAAAATATATAGGAAGCTGCTGCAATAGGTGTTTTAATTTAGATGTAATGCACAGCAATTAAGCACATCCTTTCCTTCTGCATTTATTATGAAAATTATATCATAAGGAAAAATATTCATTATGAATATTTTTCCTTATGAAGTGGAAGTTGACAATGCCTATAAGCAAGGCAAATTAGATCAAGGCCAAGTTACACTTGTAAGTGAATAGCCCAGGCACCTCCGTGGGCAGTTCTGCCTGCATCCTGGCCATGCATCGGGGACAAGGTCACTGGGATGCAGAGATGGAGGCTGCCCAGGGAGGGCTCTGCTGCTTTGGGTTCCGTTCCCCAAAATTCCTGGCCTCCACCATCAGGGCTTGTTTCCCAGAGCAGGAGCTCTGCGGAGACCGGCAAGCTTGTTGAATTGCAGTTGACATCCTGCAGGTTTCCAAGCTTTTGTTGTGTTATAACCACCTGGACTTCAAGGTCGGCTCTTGAAGTCTTCCAGGTCGGGATGGAGGTTGCTGCTGGTGGGATCTCCAAATTCTGGTGATTGACGTGTGCCTTTGCCAAAGTTACACAGTGGTGGCAGGTTACAAGTGTTAAACTCACTATGTGGGTTGGTTCCCAATCAAACACTGGGGATTCATGCATTCTTCAAGCTCATAAGCATGTGTGTGCTCCATCCATGTGGGAAGAGCCTACTGGTGTGTGGGGTGCGATGCTGATGGGATGTACCCTGGTGTGAGGCACAGGGTATAGCCCTTCTGACTGGGGGCACTAGTTGATAGGCCTGCAGTCCTAATATCCTCCTAGTTTTTTGGAGAACACATAGAAGAAAGCTTGAAAAATGAGCTATTGGGGGGAGAGGTGGGGTGTGTGGAAACAGTAGATGACTAAAATCTGTGTCTGTAGTTGGATAAAGCTAGTCAGAGAGAGAAATGCATCTTCCTTCAATGGAAAAGGCAACAATTAGAAACAAGGAGCTGTAATAACCTATCTATTTTAGAATCAAGTGTTGAAGTTGTCCTTTGAGCATTTCCTATTCCTATTCTAGCTGAAATGGGTCAGATGCCTTCAATAGTTATAAGTACCTCTTCACTAACCCAGCTAATATTTGAAGTTGTCTGTATGTGAAGTCGAAAAACAGCCAGTTTGAATAATGGTAACTAATTCTTTTAGATTTGGGATCTGAACATGGACTCTTTGATAAACATGCTGAGTTGTATAGACCTTTTAATGTGTCTCCCACTTCTGCTACTAGTGTTTCTGTAAAGACCCTTGATCCATTAAGTGCAGTTCTCACCTTTTGTCCTCCTTTCCCTCTCCTGGTTTCAGCTGGTAATGCAAAGTAGGGTGTTTTTTCCTTTTTTTTTCCTTTCTAAAGCAGGGTTCTACTGTGTTTTAGAACAAACAGCTAATGCTGCCTTTAATGTTTTCCCACTGTGTCAGTCCTGTGCTCTTTGTAATTGTGAATAAGCAGAGGGTTGGAGGTGAAAATTATGCCTTGCAGTAATTGGGAGTTCCAGGGGCAGTAACCTTCTGGGCTTCTAAACGTAGGTGTGTGGTGTCCTTCTCAGTCTAACTGGGCAGTGAGCTAGCTATGCCAGACTTGAGCACCCTCTACAAACAGAGCTTAACTTGTGCTGTTTTATATGCTGACATACATCTCTTGGATTTAGATAAAACAGATGTATATACAGGTAGGCCTCTGAACTATAAAAATGAACATGTGTTAAGAGCACAAAGCTCTCCTGGCAACATTAGCTTCAGGTTGGTTGATGTTTTCATTTGTACTCTTCCATAAACAAAAATAAGATAGTACCTAATTTACTCCATCAAGTCTGTTTAACAGATCACCTTGTTACATGACCTTCATCTACAATCAAATATAATGCCCTTCCAGAATCTGTAGAAGCACAGCAAATACATTTAAATAAAATAAGATAGTGTTGTCTTGTTTAATGTTAGCAGGAACCTCGTAGGAATATCCTTAAATTCAAACTGATATAAAAATGTGTCCAAAACGCCTGCTGAATGTTGTGTCACCCTTAGTGGATTTCAAACCTTTTCATTTCCTGGTGATCAGCTCTAATTGTCTAGAGCGATGCAAATAAGTTTTATTAAGATGGTAACAGCTTGGATCTTTTCATATATCCACAAATGCTTGTTTAAAAAAAGTAGTGGTGACTTCTAAGTTAGGTCAAGTTATCTAAAAGTCATAAGTGGAATTTTTTTCTCATTTATGTTAGTGTTGGGTAAAAGAGCAGAAGTTCGTTTGAAAACCTGTAAGCTGAAGGGTGTTTTCCAGTAAGTTTTTTTGCTTTTGTGAAGTCTTCAGTATTTTATTTTCTCCCACAGTACTTCTAGGCTGCAGAACCAGCCTCAAAGGCACTATGGAGTCACCTCTCCCATTAGCTTGGCTCCTCCGAAGGATATAGATTGTGTTCAGACTCAAAAGCTAGTTGAAGCAATGAGACCATTTGGGGTATTTGAAGATGAGGAAGAGCAGAATCACAGGTATAACAAGACTGTAAAATTTGTTAAACTCTTAGGCTTTTTTAGGGCAAACTTAACCTGAGTTTTCTTCACAGACTGGTTGTTCTTAATAAACTGAATAAGTTGGTCAAAGAATGGATTTCAGAACTCGGTGAGAGCAAGGTAAGGATTTTTTAATACGTTCTTATCAAAACAGATGGAGCCTCTTTATTTCTATTAAAGGCTGTACTACTTTTATGCTAAAGATCAACTTCTAATTTTCTGAAGTAGAGCTGTAGTAACTGCTGTACATCAGGTATAAAAGATACTTCAGATCAAGATTTTGAAGTCACTGAATAAATTTGTGAAGTGGTTCTATCAGTTGACTTGTAGCAGTTAACAAAGCTGAAACAATATGTTGTGGGGGAGGCAGATGGTAAATGGGCACTAATCTTGCCCCAAACAGCCTACAGCAGTCAAACTAGTTTGAAATTATTACACTAGACTTGCCTTTTATATAGCTCTTTGATTGTGGTAAGTTAGTGAGTCTGCTGCAGGGAAGGCCAATAATAGGTCTTAAGCTCTGTAAATTAATAGAAGGATTGCTATGTTACTTTTTGGGGGGGTTAGTTGTTCTTTTTTGAGTTGCAAACACTTGCTTCAGAAAAAAAACAGCATCAGTTTATTAGACTAACAACTTGGTATGGAAGTGAGAGGACGTTGTCTATGGAGGCTGTTGTAGTCTTTCTATGTAACTTGTTGGCTCGCTAAGCTTGTGCATAGGTCAATGTGTATATTGTCTTCTAAAGTAAACTCTCTTCTACCCACAGAATCTTCCCCCTTCAGCAGCAGCAAATGTTGGTGGCAAAATATTTACATTTGGTTCTTACAAGCTTGGAGTGCACACTAAAGGTAGAACTTTCCTTGTCTGGTCATAATTGTAATGTTTGAAAGTGACTTCTAACAATAACAGAAGGAATGGAATCTCTTTGCAGGTGCTGACATAGATGCTGTTTGTGTTGCTCCTAGACATGTTGAAAGATCAGATTTTTTTCAGTCATTCTTTGAAAAACTAAAACATCAGGAGAAAATAAAAAATCTAAGAGTGAGTAACCTCTCTCCTTGATAGATTGTGCAACTCCTACAATTAAGAATATTCATGCTAAAGACTCATATTGGTAATGAATGTCTTATGAGCCAAAATAAAAAATTGTTTTTGAGCACCTTATAAAATACTATTTTATGCAGCATGAAAAGGTTGAAGTTAAGCTTTTGGTTCCTTTCCCAGTGACTTTATACCACATAAGAATTTTTGTGGTACACTTCTCCCCTACCCATGGTTAGGGAGTGAGTCAGCTGTATCAGAAAGCAAGGTTGTCCCAGGAGCTTTTCTTTAATCTTAGATGTAGTAAGGCACTTGGAAATAGGATAATTGCATGCAGGAAGAGGAGGGGGCAGCCTGAAAACTTAGGGAGTTGAATGTGATCTGGAAAGGCTTCTGTCAGTGCATTTGCCATGCAGTTCCTCTGGATGTACTTCAGGATCTCTAATTCGTTCTCCTTTAGTTGTGTTCTTCTCTGGCTACTCAGCCTGAGACTCAGCAGAAGGGCTGCATGCTGTCAGCTTTACATAAAGTTAATAGGAGCTGTGTTGTGATCATACAAAACTGCTTTGTAAAATCACCTTCAGGTACACATGTTGCATACCTTGCATGTAAAACTGAACTCCTGAGAAGTGTTGCTCTTAGCCTAGTTTTCCTTGGGCAGATATTTAGAAAGACTTCATAAGCATAACTAATAAGTCTGTGTTTAGATGACTGTCACCTGAAACAGACTCACAGCTGGCTGTGGCACTGTTCTAAGAAGTGGTCTACAAAATTGAAAACTGTCCCATAAGATAGCTGATAGCATCTCAAGCCTGGTAGAAAATGAAAATATAGGAGACTAATGCATGCTGTCAAATGTGGACAAAATTTTTATTTCTCTGGATGTTAACCAGTAGTAAAATAGCTACAGAAATCTTTCTTACTTTTCTTCCTCACTACCAACCACTGATACTGATGTCTCATTACAATACATGGTCATCCCCTGTATCTCTTGGCTAAATAACTCTTTAAAGCTAGTATTAGTATTGTAATAGTGCTATACTGCCTGCTGCTTATTAACAATTCTTTTGGTTCAGAAACAACTCAATTTTCATAGTGAGTAGTTTAGCAGTGTGAATTCTGTATTGTACCATATGTTAGGAAAAACATTGAGGTACCAAAAGATGTTTTCTTACACAGTTATCCTCTCCTTTACAGGCGGTTGAAGATGCATATGTGCCAGTTGTCAAGTTTGAGTTTGATGGCATTGAGGTAAGCATTTCCATTTTTTTTTCTTTAAGTAAATTTTTTTTCTTGCTTTGGAATAGGATGCCTTTTCCAGGGACCCCTGACTGCTATTTTGGAAGGTTATTGGTATCTTAAAGTATTTTTAGGAAACTAATTGAACAGCCTGACCACAACCTATCCCAGGAGAATACATTGCAGTAAAATGGGAGCTTAGAGAAACTAATTCCCTAGGAAGCCTGGCAGGAATAGGAGCATCAGGGGCATCCTTTTCTAAACCTGCTGAGGTAGCCTGCTTGAGCAGCATTTGTCTCGCAAGGATTGTTCAGAGGGGGTGTAGAGGCAGTGTCCTTGCAAACTCTTCTTAGCTCTGACAAGCTAGCTTTCTACGAAGGGCTGCCTATAGTGTAGTTCACTGTGTGAATTGTGTGGGCAGACTAAATGTTTTGTTGCAGATCAAAAACGAAGTCATTATGAGACAATCTGGAAAAGTTCTCATTTGACTCCTGTCTAGGTTTGTCAGCTGCAAGAATCGTTGTATCTTAAAGACATCTTATACACTGAATAAAGACCTGCATTCTGTAGTACCTCAGCAAGTTACTGCTTGGTATCAATATCATGAAGAGACTATAACCTGTTTGTGGCCTTTATGTGGTATAGATATTCACAGAATAATTTTCTTGCCTCAGACTACTAAAAAACAGATACTGTTGGATCAAAAGGGCTTACTGCATATAGAAAATGCTCTCTCCTTTGAAGTATAATTGAAGTGATTGAACTTACGTCCTAATTCTATGATTAATTTTAAGTTCCCCTTTAATGGAAATTCTAAGTTTAGAGTATCTTTTCAACTTAAAAAAAACCCAGCTAAAACCCCTTCCCTAGTTTAAAAGAAAGGGGGGATGCAATGTAGGTTTTGTAAACAAAATATCAAACTTTTAGAAATTTTCTTGAGTTGTCTGGCAAATAAATCTCTTGGGAGATGTATCTATAGTCACATAATTTTAAATGCAAATGTTAACCCTTTTTTTTTAGACTTGACTAACTGTCCCCCACTACCGTGTAGTTCACAAATGGTGCAGCATTCTAACTCACAGTTGGCATGTTTTTTCCTGTTAAGATTGATCTCGTGTTTGCAAGACTGTCTTTGCAAACTGTTTCTGATAATCTTGATCTTGGAGATGACTCGCGTCTGAGAAGCCTGGATATAAGATGTATACGGAGCTTGAATGGTAAGAGTATTTACACACCTTTAAGAAGGTGTTACTAAAATTGACATAGAATACACATTACTCAGTTTCTGCACCTTGTATAGAAACTTGGTCTCCTGTGTACTTGAGATCTGAAGAGCTGGCAAGTGGGCTTAAATTCAGGTGTTTCAAGGAGTTGTGTGTTTAGATAGACCTGTATTTCATGTTTCTTTGATCAGGATGTGTCTATCGTTCCAGTTTGCCACAAACTGCTTCAGATGAATAGGTAGAGCACGTGATAGAGAAGAATATGTTGTAGTTCATAAAAAAAAAAAAATTTAAAATACCTGAAGCCTAACTTGCTCACTGTTTAACACTGGCTTAATTGTTCCTGGCTGTTGAAAGAAACCCAGCTTTTGAACTCCTGTAGAAAGGCCTTATTAAAAATTTTGGACTATAGTCTAAGCTATAAAAAAAAAGCTGTTGAGGGTACCCGTTACCTGTTATGTGTAATCTATATTTTTTTTAAGGTAAGGCAAAGCAAGTAATCCAAATCTTTTGTCATAGACTTGAATGTTAAATTGTAAGCTATTGATCCAGAAGAGCATAAAACTGACTTGTACCTGTCTAGGAACTTCTGTACTTCTTTTTTTTTCTTACAGGCTGCAGGGTTACTGATGAAATACTACATCTAGTGCCAAATAAAGAGAACTTCCGGCTCACACTCCGAGCAATTAAACTGTGGGCAAAACGTGAGTAATGTGATTTTTTCATTGTCTGTAAACTTTTTGGAGGCACCTCACACTGAAAAAGTAAGACCATTAGACATACTTCAGCTTTGGGTAGCTATTTAAATAATAGTTTTAAAACTAAAACCAGTTTAGATTCAAGGTCTGTCCATGTAGTAGATTCTGTGTATTTTTCGATGGGCTAGAGTGGGGAGGAGAGGCGAGTACCTACAAGACAAGGTGTTGCATTGTTTATCAGAAACATGATTACAAATGATTAAAATGCCGAGTTAGGTATAAAAGCTTGATAAATAAAGAACAAAAAATACCATTTGCATTTGTGGCTAGAAGAATGGCAGAACTCTTTTCTTAAGGGAACTTGGAGTGAAGCAATAGCTGTAGCAGTGCAGGCAAATTTCAGAGTAGGAGTAATTTGGGATAATCGGGTGGTAATGATTCATTTTCTCATCACTGTAAGGACCAACAATTTTGGCCTCATTGCACTGCAAAAATAACTAGCTTTGAGGCTGAAGTATTCTATGGATTGTGAAGTTGGTGCTGTAAATTTGAAGGAATACACTTGAATTTTGAAAGACTACAGGCTAACTACAATGAATCTATTCTAGGACGTGGCATTTACTCCAACATTCTGGGATTCCTTGGTGGGGTTTCCTGGGCAATGCTAGTAGCAAGAACATGTCAACTCTATCCAAATGCTTTGGCTTCTACTCTTGTTAACAAGTTCTTCTTGGTTTTTTCGAAATGGTAAGAGTTATTGTTTATTTTAATTTGCATAAAGAAGGAACACTTCTAGTGGTAGTTCTTAATATAAGAGTTACATTGACAACATTCAATCCTACCCTGAATTACACAGCAAAGTCTTAGTTACTGGCTTTTCTTGTATAGGGAATGGCCAAATCCTGTATTGCTGAAACAACCTGAAGAGAGCAATCTTAATTTACCAGTATGGGACCCTAGGGTAAGTAGACTGTGAANGGACCCTAGGGTAAGTAGACTGTGAATTCAAAACCTTTAAACTTTCTTCTAACCTAACTGATGCTAAGCAAAAAATTGTTCTAACATCGTAGGTGAACCCATCAGACAGATACCATGTAATGCCTATCATCACCCCAGCCTATCCACAGCAGAACTCTACATATAATGTATCTACATCAACACGAGCAGTCATGGTAGAGGAGTTCAAACATGGTAAAGTTCTTTCCATGCTTATTACCTGATTAAAAAGTATAACACTTGCTATGTGAAATAACATTACCTGAATTGATTATATTGTGAGGTGTTCTGCCCTTTCAGGCAGAATAGGTATCTGGAAAGTATGCCTGTTGCAGACAATGAGGGACCAGTTTTACAGTGAACTGTTGTAGTAGGAACCACACTGTCAAGGAAATTCCTGCTTTTTGATGTGTTGTTTACTAGTCAAAACCTTTACCTTGTAAAGTTTTTATCATGCTCTGCTAGTCTTAAAAAAAATGGTAATAAAGTTTTAAACCTTAATTGTAGGTCTTGCAGTTACAAATGAGATTCTCCAAGGAAAATCAGACTGGTCAAAGCTCTTTGAACCACTGAACTTCTTTCAGAAGTACAAGTATGTATAAAATCTACTGTCTGAACTTGAAATGATTTACTTATTGGTTAGCATAGTGAGTTTTAACTTGCAGTCTAAATAGAAGATGGCATTAATATTTGTTTTTCAGAAACTGGAGGTAATCATATGAATTTTGGTAAGGATAAGTATAGGGAAGATAGAAAAAAGTGTGTGTTATGCAAGTGATAATGTTTTTATTAGAAAAAATCAACTATGATATTTAGAACTAGCAGAACACAATTCTAAAGGATGTAATTAGCTTTTCTTCAGTTAATAGTGTGCTGGATATAGGATATAATCTGTCTTGTATAGAGTATGACTTCCAGACACTTAAGGCAGTTTTGGTTTCAGCTGAAGGAATATAAAGTCCTGAGCTAGTACATCAATTTTTCTTTCCTTCTAGGCATTATATTGTGCTGACTGCCAGTGCCTCTACAGAAGAGCACCACTTAGAGTGGTAAGTCTTGCTTTAAATGTAGATCTGATACATAATTGAAACTCTGTTTAATGTTTCACTTTATTTTTTGTTAACTGTATTAACAAGTGAAATATTAAACTGTGCAACTAGGCGTGGAATACAGTGCCAAGTAAAGTAGATAGTTCATCAGCAAAATTAAAAGCTTTCTTGTGAAGGGAAGTTAACATAAATCTTGCTGTTTAAGAAGTTAACCTAAAGATTTGAGTCATGATGAGAAGGAACAAAGAGGGTTAGTGTGTGTATGA
>VXAK01017332.1:0-11518 GCA_013399435.1 Arenaria interpres | reverse complement strand
CTTCAGTCAGTAGACAGAATGGTAGTTATTCATGAGCTACCTTCCAATACAGAAAAACTGACATGCTATTGGAAATGATAAAATATTGATATCACATTCTTATAGCAAGCTGTAAAGCAAAAAGTCTGTCCTGATACTGCTCTGCTCTATGCTAGAATGAAATAAGTGACTACCAAGTTAGTGAATATGTACCGGATTTAAACTGATGTATAAGATAATCAGGGCTAGACCATACACAAGATTGACATCTACTTTTTGTAAATACAATCATTAGTCTACAAAGCTACATAGATCAGCACATATTTGTTCTGGCAGCTAAAACTGTTAGTTGCTTTTGGAAAAACAAACAAACAAAAACAACCCACCAAAAATTATGTCAATATTAGATGTACACGAACAGTAGTTTTTCCTACATAACCATCCTTCCAGATTTCTGCAACAGAAAGAAGGGGTTAAGGGAGTGAACAGCAATACCTTTTCTGAAAATATCTGTAAAGTTCAGACCTATAAAACTGACCTGGCTCTATTGTACAGATTATTAAAGGATCTGGCTTAAAAAAAAAGCCCAGAGAAAACTGACTTTCATACAGTACTTGTCCTGGAAAACTGATATATCTTTGGAAAATTGAAGAACACACCGAGACAGAGACACTATCATATTCAATAATGAAGACATTTCCAGAAGTATTGAACAGAAGTTCACTTATGTTGATTCTCACTTATGAATATAACATACAGATACACATAGAACAGTAGCATTTGACTAACAGTTTTTCTGTTAGTAAAATCAACAGAATACTCTACTTATGTATGTTCTGGCTTTCCACAGAAGAATCTTGCTTCAAGCACTTAGTCCATCTCTTTAATTTTCCTTTTTTAGAGTATTCTGAAATTTCAAATTCAACATGAACATCTAACTGCAGACCTCTAGGAAGGTGAGAGACATGGGACAAATACATACGCTAATGAATAATTGCTTTACTAAACTTTGAAATTCTATTTAGCAAAAAGTTTATGGACTCAGGTTTGACTGGAAAGTATGAGCAAGAATTGTTCTGTCGTAGATAGAATTCAATTGTGAAAAGCCTGTAATATGTTCACTAAATAGCAAATTACACGGCTCCATTTGTCTTGTGGATTTCTGTTCTTATCACTGCCATGTAGAGGAATAGCATCTTTCACTGCTACTTAATAGCACTTGCACAGTTCAGCACAGAAACAAAACAAGATAAAAATCAGTCAGAAAGCACCAGGACAGATACTAACAACAACAAAAAAAAACCCCATTCATTTTTCTTAAACAAGTGTTTAGAAAGGCTGCCCTTACTCTCTGCCATTATCTGATAGGGTTGCAAAAAAGGCAAGCACTTTACAACAGGGACTCTCATCTATGTTTCTAAAACACCTGAAACCACGTTACTGCTGTTAACAGAGGTCAGCGTTAAATAAATGTTAGCTGTAGTATTATATATAGAGTGTAATTCTGATAGGAATCACTTTTTTTTCACATGTTGGATGCTAAAGCTTGCTGATATCAAGCGATGACTAAGTTCGCCACCACCAAAACTTCACCTAATACATATAGTTGTGACTTACATTTACTGAATTTCATATGGCTACTAAGACTGATAAATGTTCAGGCACTGGTATGTATTTATGACAGTTATATTTTCGCTAGGATACACTTTATTTCTTATAAAATGTAAAAATGATACATATTTTCTGAAAGTAGGAAATATTTTCCCTATGAAAACCAAAAATATAAAATTACTCAAAGTTATTATCAAGTATGTAATAAAAAAAATTAATAAGCTTTTTTTACTGCCATAGAACTTCATAAAATTGCTCTATGCCATAAAATTCTGTGACCCCCTGGAGTCACTAAAATAGACCTGTCCCCAGCTTTTAAGCCCCAGTGTGACCCTATGGTCACACCAGTGTTCCCTTCAAGTGCTGCAATCCCTCTTTTAAACCCTCTTTGAAATTCAATAACAAAAAGTTATATTGGGCAAACTTTTGAAAGGTTTAAAGATCAAACTCTGTGTAATCGAGTAATCACTCACAACCTTAAATAAGAGTTTCAATGGACTAAACTTCAACATGGCACTAAAAAAAAGAAAGAAGGTAGTCATCTTCACAAGCCAAAGAAATGTCCTTAAACAGTATCTGGAAGTGAACACAGAAAGTGTTTCCAAAATTCCATAAATAGTGGATGACTGGGTTTTCCTTAGAAAGGTATATACAAGGAAAATGTAACTTCTCTTATTTTTATTCTGAACTGGTTCACCCGTTCACCAGCTAGAAAATTTTCTGAACACTTAATACACAATGTTTCATATTGCCTTATTAAAAGCATTAGCATTTCTAATAATTCCTAATATTTTCCTTACCAGGGAACACATATAATATACATATATGTGTGTATATATACACATATGAACCCAGACACAATCACACAAATAATTGCATGTATGCGTGCATTTACATCAAAGGATTTTTAAGTATTTTTGAAGTGTCGTCATTAACATCACATACTTCCCATTCGACCGTCTTAAATATTTTTTTTGTTTCTGCATTGATTTTTAGTTACCATCACAAAATCTCTCAGGGCTTTTTGCATTTTTACTTAATTATTTTTAATAAAGTTGTAATAGCTTCAGTTACTACCCTGCTACTCACCTCACAAGTATTCTCAGTTCATATTTTGCTGATGAGAATACAAGACCTGGCTGTTAAATACTCATTTTCATTTGGAAAAGCAGAAAAAACACTGCAAAATTTGAGGAAGAATTTCATAGTCTTTAAAATAGAACCAAGTCAAAAGCAGAAACCTTTTAGCTGTGTACCTGCAGACACCAGAAAAATTAGTTCTCTGTCTTCTGCCAGAGAAGATCAGGCACTGCTAATGGTTCTTCTATATGCCTATTATTCCTGTATGTCCATTTGCAGTTTAAAAAAATACAGAAGGAAACTACCATATTGGCAGCTTCAGGCAAGCAACCATTCAGCATTTGTTTATGTTAAACAGTCATTTCTATACACCTGTTTATCTTTTCAGACATATATGAGCTTCCTCATGCACAAGAAAATGATCTCACAAGTCCTGATGACTCACCCCTTCCTTGAAAACTGAATTTGTAAAATACTGCTCTGTTTATGAAATTTCTAAGAAGAGTGGAAACAAGCAATGGACCAGATTTTTAACTGACATTACCTATTTCAGTGAAATCTGTTTGTGAACATTCGCCTTAAAAGATGTGGTAAACACCAAACAAGCATCTAGACTGAAAACAGCCAATGCAATTTTACTTGGAGAAATCAGTAATTCTATAGACCTGAATCTGACTGACTTTCCTATTAGCTACAAATACGTCTTTCAGCTGTTCTGTTTGCAATTCTGAAAGACAATTTCCTGCAAACATCGCTTTCAACAACAAAAAATTGGAAAATAATCCAAATTTTTAATTGATCCACTATTATTGAAAGACACTTATCACAATGCAAGAATGAAAATATAAAAATATTACGTATATTGAATGGAAAAAACTGAATTACATATATTTTTTTGTACTTTTGAGCATCACGTCACACCTTTGTGTTTCATCATGGAAACTAAGAACTTCCAGAAAGGTGACTTGACTGAAAAAACATTGATTTCAAAGGCATTTGTCATTTATCTTTTAACTGAATTTGAACTCAGAAATTTCCTTTTAAATCTGGTTTCATTATATAATAGTTTTTTGACAGCTGCTCTTTGTATATTGAATGTTTTCGTACAAGTATAAATGTCTAACCTCTTTCAAGAATCACATTAGAAGTCAAACGTTTTACATCTCTTGAATTTTCTTCAGGTTAAATAAATAAATTGAATCAGAAATTGAACTGAAAGCTTGACTTTGAAGTTGGCTTTATATTTCTACAGCTCTCAAAGGTTCCATAGAATCAATAATTTTCTTGCTTATATATAAGTTTAAGTCAGGAATATCTGCATGTTCAGCAGAGAATCTGGAAACTCCCTTTCCAAAGTACCTGAATCAAAGAGTTGCTGTTTGTTTTGCTAGGGGCTGTCATGGACAAAACTGTCCCAACTTGGGAAATTTTTACTTAATTTATTGTTAATCAACACCAAGTTCTGATCACTGACTGGGTACTAAGAAAACAAGGGAGCATGAAACAAAACCAAACAACTTCAGTAAATACTCTTATTTCCTTTTTCCCCACACACATCCTACACCAAACACCTTCCTTTCCCCACCCCTCATCTCAACTTTCCTTATGTGCATGACAAGTTATTCTTGAGCCATCACAGGAAATTGGGGGCAGCACATAGCAGCTTTCCTCTGCTTCCTCTTGGTGCTTTTTCTCAGCTCCAGCATTAGTCCTCCATGGGCTGCAGACACTCAGGGCTGTCCCTACCCCAGTGTGGTTGACCCACAGCTATAGTCCCTTCAGAAGTGTCCCACTTTGGCACTGAACACCTCCTTCCAAGAGCACATTTACAGCTTTCTTTACAACCCTGTATTTTCAACAGAGAACTTCCAAGACTATCTCCTCTACATCTTCAACAGCATATTCCTGCCCCTCCTTCTTAAATACACCTGAGCAGGGACATTATATACTCCCCTAATAAGCTGCAGTGTTGGCGACCATGGGGTGCTTACATCAGTCTTGGAGATAAATGGAACCAACAAAAAGAGCCAGAAGTTTGTGGCCTCCTGCCATGCAGGGCACTCGAGCAGAGCCCTTCTACCAAAACCCTGCTGAATACACCCAGAGAAGCTGGGAAGAGTTTAATAAATATACACAAAGAACTGGTTTGCAATTTGTTTAAACATATGCACACATAAGGTCTCTCTGAAGCAGGCTAAATACAATGCAATAGATAATATGCTATTCACTAGTGTGGTTTATGGACTACAGAAGTTACAGAGGGTGGCTGCAATCTGAAGCTATGTCACTCACAACCAGTTAAAGCAATAAGAGGGACTGAGTAGAACTTGCTGAAGTCCTTCACATTGCCTAGTAGGCAAGGCAACATGCCAGCTTCAATTAAGCAAGTAACAGTCAAGGCTAGCATATATTCTTTTGAACTTTAATATCCCTTATCTCTTTCTTCTTGGAGTACCCAGTATAAGAAGGACATGGACCTGTTGGAGCAGGTCCAGAGAAGGGACACAAAGATGATCACACAGCTGGAGCACCTCTCCTATGAGTCCAGGCTGAGAGTCACAAGATATCTTTGACTCATTCATTTACAATAGTTACAATACATGACTGCTTATTCTAGATATTTCACCTGCCTTCAAAATGAAAGCTAGAGGAAGCATCATCTTAGACTGGTTCAGCAAGCTTTAAGAAAAGAAGTGTGTAATGTTTTAAACAGTGAAAAAGTGATCTTTACTCAGAACTTTGCAAGCTTCTATTTTCAACATTTTCTCTCACATTTCACAATGTTTCTAAAAGTTCAGTGAAAGGAAAAAAAAACGTAAATGGATTAGAACATCTGAATTCAAACTAATAGTGATGATTACAATTATTTTATTCTACATATCTGTACAGATACTCCTCTGAAGTAGCCACCACTGAGAAAATAGCACTCTGCATCATTACAGGATGGCAACTTCGACTTTCTCACGTTAAGAAGATTTCAGAAGCACTTGGGAATTCTAGCCAGAATTTTAGAAGAGACTGCAAGGTGACATTTGAGCAGATGCTCAGATCCATAATTGCTTTGCATTTCCTATATGTATATTCACTTAATGATGATCAGTACTAGATTGAGGGTATAATTATCCCACTGATTAAAAATTAAAACAATTAAAAATTAGCAATTAACATTTCTTAATATGTCAATATACAGGACACATTATTAGTGTCACTGCAGTCATAACCTACCAGAAGTGCAGAAGAGGTCAAGAACGTATAAACTGTGCTTTTTTTTCAAAGAACAACAGATTTACTGACATCTGATTTAATTTCTTGCTCATATTAAGAATTAAAATGCACTTCTTAATATTCACGTTTCCTAAAGAAAGCACAATAAATTATCAACTAAGTATGCAAATGTAATTGAGATATTGGATAATAATCATAATATATTTTTTAAAAATATATAATCTTAAGTTCAATGATGCATAATAATATACTGATGACATTCAGAAAAAGAGGCGGTTAGAAACGCCATAACAAACTTTGGCTGGGAACTTCTTTGATTTTCTACAAAAAGAGTTGAAAATAGGAAACACTATCCTCAGACCTAGCAGAACACACATCCTAGGCCAGGCCTAAAAGCATGAAGGCAACTACTTCAGGTTTCAGAGCTACCAGCTAAGTGCCTTACGGGACCCTCTTGAGGTGATAATCATAATTGATGACAGTCATCAGGTGCTGGATTAAAAGGTACACCTCTGACAGGTGCAGCATACAACCCATATTTATTAATGTTTACTAAAATGAGACGCAATATTATTTAAGCCCTTTTGCAGGAATCATTTTTCACTCACTAGCAACTATATGGCTATTACAACAAGAAAATGCACAAAAATTAACCATTTTGAAGAAAGAGTTTAGAAAACATTTAAAATGCTTTCAAACTATTCATGTAATGCAAGGGGGAAAAAAGGGGGAGTAAAGTCTTTGCTTGATAATTTATTTACTTTTTAATCTGTACAGAAACAGATACTTTCCTGACCTAAAGAAAAAAGAAAAGTAATTATGCAGATAAAGTTGAAAAAATCCTTGGCAGTTTTCCTGATTTGGAGAGCAAAAAAAATAATACAGCCCTTTCTTGAATATGACAATTTAGTTAATAAAGGATACATTAATCTCCCTGAAACTCTTGGCAAAAGGAAAAATATACAGAAATGTCTGGTCATTTAAAAGTGATTTTCCATCAGTGACTGACTGCACTGCACATATAAACCAGCCATGTTCACATAATTGCTTGCAGTTATCACCTATAATACACGCACTGTGTTTTAAATCAATATACTGATTTATTCCATATTATTCAAACAATAACGACAATATCTTTTCTTCCCTCATGATACAGTCACAATAAGTATTGCATTTACATAATTCTTCAGAGAAAACGTCCTAGTGCACTACATTTCCACCTATTTAAATGGATCATTGGCTTTTAAGAAGTCAGAAATTTCACGTATGTTTTAATTGACTTTGCTTGCTCCCCAGATAAAAGCACCACCAAATATCTTGAGGCAACTTTGACAGAGGTCTCCTAAAGGAGACCTAAAGCTCAGTATGCTTCTGAAAAAGGGTCTAAGAAAATCACACTGGTCACTGTAAATATCATCCTCACTACTCAAACCCTCCAAGCAAGCTAAACAAAGCTATAACTATTTCCAAATGAGAGGTTTTGCGCTGGACTCAGCCTTTCTCCAGATGTGTGCTACTCCTTATTCTCTTCATTAGCAATTAAAAAATAACATGACTATGAGGGAGAAAGACATCCTTGTAAAGAGCATTTACATCTATTTATAACAGTCTCATAAATCCTCAAACAATTCTAACATGTTATGTGGAGAAACAAACTGCAGATACACATAACTAGAGCTACCGATTTTAATTTCTTCAAGTTTCTCTTCTCTTTTCAGTCTTTCAGGAACGTAATTTATGAAGTTGTACTTGACATTTCAAATTTGGCAAGCAAGAGGAATTAAAGTTTTTCAAGTTTTAAAGGACTTCATACAGGAAAGTGAAAGAGAAAAGCCTATGAATTACTTTTAACAACATTAACATGGTTCAGCCAATCCCTCTATCATGAAAATCTGAGTTAAAAAATGTTTATCCGAAAGAGATATAGAAATGAAAGAGAATAAATGGACTAAACCAAAACCAGAAAGTAAACTAAGTGCCCCAAAAAGGTGATCATGTTGAGTTTTTTTAAAAAGCAAAACTGTGCATACAGATACCTATCTTTTTTTCCTGGACATAATAGTCTACATCCTCTCACAGCTTTCAGTACAACTATCTAACCTAACACTTCCCACAAGTTTCAAAAGATAGGGATATGTAGGACAATTTTTACCTGATTGCAGTAATTTTTATTTCACATTTTGGCCAGTGACAAAACAGACCAAACTTTACACCACAAAACCAATGACATTACTTTACGCTGCTGCTACTCCCTTGTCCTAGGGAAGCAAAGGTGTGCTAATTATATTTGCAGCTATTTATAAACCATGATCCTTTCCTAGCATGCTCATCAAGCGCATTACTGAGCTGCAGCATACTCTCAAGCTCTGTGCCAAGGTTGTATTTCAGCTGGATGGTGCCTCGTACCCAGGAAACGACCAAAGTCAACCAGAATATCCTGACACCCTAGAAGTCAATGACCCGTTTTAAGCAAATGAAAATCTAGTGTGGTCTCACAAATTGAGGAATCGTATGAATTCAGACTAACACCTACTGCAAGTGTATTATAAATGAAGAAAGGATACATTTACTACTTAAAAAAAAAAAATATCTAAATGGCTACGAGGCAAAGTGCATTGAGAATTTCACCCCGAAGTCATCTGATTATCTTAGAGTTTGTATATACCTAAATGAACACATTTCCACATATAGATCCTACAGCCTGGAAGCTTGTTTCTTGTTTCCTAGTCTTGTCCCACTCACTCTGAAAAATAGACTCTCTCTTAAAATATGAGGCAGATGATTCCTCAAGAAGTTTCTGCTATTTTTTGTTGAATGGCAGGTGGCTCTCAATGTCTTAATGACATTGCTTTCATAACTGATAAGTCCTCTGCAGAGTTAAACTAATTTTATTATTATACTGAAATGCAACAGAGCCATTCTATACATAAGATTCATCAACTTCCTTTTATTTTTTGGTCTCCTGTTTTTCCTTGGTTTTAAACAAACATTTTCAATCATCACAATGAATACTAATAAAGATTGTAAACTTTAGAGCTTGTCAAGTCCCTTTAGTTTTCACATTTACAAGGACTGCTAACACGCACCTAAGCCCTTGCTACTCCTCCATTTTTCATGGATTATTTTTATATTTTTCCCAGATAAACAAATCTAAGAGATCATGACACCCACCCTTTCATCAATTATAAACCCAAGTACTGTGTATTAGGCACACATTCGTATTCTTCCAGCAATTTGGATGTCAACAGCAGATATATTTCCCGTTGTATTTAACCTTTTATCTAAAATGCAGCTATTTCATCCATTAGCTAGCATTTCATCATTTCCATTACACAAATGTAGTCAGTATAAAGCCACGTCTGCTTTGTGAGTTAATCATTTGGGCTCATATCTCACTCCTCTACTATCAACTGCCACAGCACAAAACCAGTTGCCTCATTTATTATTTGGCATTGTTCATTTCTTAATGCTTTTTCTGAAATCAGCAATACATTTTTGAACACATGCTGGGTAAAGCAAACGCAGAAAAATAGTTGCCTGAATTAAGAATGCTTTGATAGTTTTCCTATTAACACTCGACAAGGGTTTAAGCTTTATTCTTTGTTAATTATTAAGATACTTCAAGTCACACAGTAGATTAGCCAGTTTCAGTGCTCAGTGGGTTACTTTTCTGATTTTAGCAGGACTCGATCAGACTCTATCCTTGCTAAACTTATGACGACCCAAATACGTGCCATTCTGTGTACAATGCACTACATGGCTTTTAACACTTTGGGTTAAAGATATGTCAAAATGCTTGAGGACATCATGCAAACTGCTTCTCAAAATATAAAATTACTATGTAACAAGCCCAGGCAATGGTGCAGTCGTCCAATTCCTTATAAATCTAAGTAATTATATTACCAATCTGGCTGATTATTTTCTATCTATGACATTATCTATCTATTTTCTATCTATCTATTTTCTATCTATGACATTAGCCCCCTTCATTCACCCATAAGTTTAAAAAAATGAAAAATCATTGAAAAATTAACACCTACTTTACCATTTAAAAAAAAAAAGTCGGTGAAGCACTCTTTAACTCTTGTGAGAGCAAATTCCTATATCAAAGTAGTACTCTAAGCAGTTACAGCAGTTTTGACTCCTATTTTACATATCTTAGTGCTGTTCTATTAGCAGTGACAGTGACACAACATCATTAGGGGGCATAGGTAGTGTTATCTAAGTACAAACAGGCTCAAAATTGGTTTCCTTCCATTTTCCACGGAGGCACCAAGCTATTATTTGTACAATGCAAAAGTAGTGAAAACGATTGACACCACCAGGAAATAAGGTTATGCTCTGAGTAGCTTCCATCAAAAGCCGTTACAGGAATAAGTGAATAGTGACTCCGTAGGCTATGTTAAGACTAAAATTATGTTCTTCCCATTTTAATAAAAGTAAGTTCAATGGGTCAATAGTAGAGCAAAGATGGAAGTAGTGGCACAAAGTAAACTTCAAGAATAGAATAGAATTAAATCTTTGTGTTTTGTAATGGCATTCTGAAAAAGCCATAAACCCCTCCATTTCATTGCTGTGGACTTGCATGTATTTAAAAAGTACATGAACTGCCCCATATGCACTACTGAAGTACCATCATTAGACCATATTTGGAAACAAATTGCAGCAAAGAAAATATATATAAAGACATCTGTCATCAAGTTACATGCAATTTTTCAGTAGTAAATATAATTTGCAATAAGAAGAAAATGCAAATTTTCCAAGTTTGTGACTTTAGTAATGACTAAATATTCTGGCCTTTAAACATTATTTTGTTGCAAAAAAAAAATCTGTAAAAAATTTGTTATGTGTAATGCTTAAATGAATTAAAATGACAGTACATTAAAGAATGTTTTCCTGTTACTAGTTTAATGTACTTGGCAGGATTAGGTAATAAATTGCTTTTTTCTGTAGATCCTTTAACCATGCAAATAGAAAATGTTATCACAACAGTATCGTGTTGCAGGTTTACATCAGAGATATAGCTTTTAGTAAAATATCACTAATGTCTGTTTGAGGTCAAACAGAACCTATTTGCTTTTCAGTAATTTTACTTTTCAGTTAAGTCTCTTCTAACTAACCCTTGGAAATTAATGGCATATTTTTAAGACAGCGTCCACTTCTTGTATAAGGTCTGATGTTTATAGTGAGTATCAACGAATGGTATCCAGAGAGGCTCCTGCTTATACTTATTGCTATAACAACAGGTCAGCTAACTGTATGTACAGTTGGAGGGTCAGAAGCAAAAAAGCATAGAGGGTTCACACCTGGGGGGAGGAAGCGACAGGACAGGTGACCCCAAACTGACCAGCAGGGGTATTCCATCCCATCTGCATCATGCTCAGTGCAAAGGCTGAGGGATCAAAGGGTCAGCTCTCCTTCCGCAATGGCCAGCATCTGAGGAAGACTCTGTCTGTCTGCCCTTGATCCTGATCCATGCGTTCCTGACTCCAAATCCAGAATCCAGTTCCCCTCCATTGCTAAGTCCAGTCTAGGACTGTCCCAGTGCCTGCCAGTGACGTGATTGTCATCCTGGGAGCATTGTTTTGTATGCATTGTATATATTGCATTATTTTCTTATTAA
>VXAK01017330.1:0-53196 GCA_013399435.1 Arenaria interpres | reverse complement strand
TGAAAACATGCAACCGTCTATGTTCTGTCTACACAGTGCAAAACTAGATACATGAGAAAATGTTTACCAATTACTTAAAACCCAGAGCAAATACTTCTTTGGAGAACAACTTAATTTTGAAAGTTAATTTAATTTCTACAGAAACATTCAAAATCATCTGCTTAAGATGTTCTATCTTTTTGTCCTTAACTTTTGTTCATATGAAGAACTCAGTAACACGGCTATATAAGGAAATATGTTTCAGTGAAGTGTAAAATTGCTGCAGTGTGCATATGATTTTCTNAAACCCAACAAAAAACCCCAAAACAAAACAAAAACTAAACCAGAAACAAAAACTGAACAGAAACAAACAAACAAAAACCCACAAAGCCAAAAAATCCCCAACAAACAAACCCAAACCCACATGAAATAAAGACAGGTCTTACTTAGTATTTTACAGATATTCATCATATTGTTGTAAAAGGTACTCCTTAAGAGCCTAGACTGGTTCTAAGGCAAGTCTGATTTTGATGGCTAAATTCAAATGGTTTTATAATCTTGATAAAACTGGAACCCATCCCCATTTCAGCACTCCCAAAACAGTATAACTACTGTAAAGCCAAGTTGAAAGTATAAGGTCTGACTATACTGAGCATAATTTCAAACAACAAGTTTATTATATACAGTAGTATTACTGTAATAAATACTATACTTTAATACTCTTGCTACCATGAAACTGTGATGAATGAGTACTAAATATCAACTTCTTGGATTAAGCCAGTCTAAAATGAGATAGTTTTCAGATACTAGCTACCAGTTTTGCTGCCAAATAGTCTATACTGGTCTGTGAAATCAAAAGGATATTGAAACCTCTGCTTACATCCCAAGCAACCTGTAAATTTGAGTAATGTTCTGATTATGCTTCCATTTCTGCATTATAAAAAGGAAACAGTATTTCATAGTATGAGAGCTAAGTGGGGTAATGCCAAATTGTCCTGAATAATGAACGGAATACTTGTAGGATGTTCACTGCTACCCTCTTGATTGTTCCAAAATGAATTTATACAGTATCTGGGAGCTCTTAGACAACAAAATTTCTAGTCAGTCAGATTTCCAAGTCATCTATTTGACAATAGTTCCTGTAATACTAATCAAAAGCGTTACATTAACTATCTTCAAGTCTAAGAAGTAGTTAACAAAAAAATTATAGTAAAAGCAAAACGCGATCTGGCAATGCTGCTCACTGTATCAGACAAGTTTCTTCTCATAACAGAATCTCACTGCTGCCAAAGCTTCCTTTCCTTGTCAAAACAGAGTCAGGAAATCATTTTAGCTTGTAGATGAGGAAATTAAAAATCCCAGTAAATGAGTACATCTTTTGCCCAAGTTGCTACAAAGTGTTGTTAATTGCACAGTTCCCAGATCATTTATTTTTAAAGCTTTACTGTCCTATTTTTAATTTACAGACTTTAAACAACTTCATAATTAGATACTCATTTTTTAGAGCACGGAATTTAAATTTAAAGTCACCTTGCAGCAGAGAAACTCTAGACCAAGTGTACTTATGAACACACATCCGAACATGTCAGAGACAGAGAATTTTAAAGGAAATGAGTAAAAAAAATAGAAATAAAGAACCTGGCAGTGTGTAGCCTCAAAAACAAAGTCCACTTTTCAAAACATCCTCAATAAGAGTGATCTGTTATGACAGCATGTCAGCATTCACAAGATCTCCAGAGACAAGAGTGTCCTTTACCCTACTGAACACTGCAATCCAACTTTTCTTTTTATTACTTTCTTTGATTAGCTGTGGAAAACAAAGACCTGTAATATTATTTCTAGTTAATACTTATGCTCTTGACTATGATTAGACTTCATGAGCGCATATGTGACAAAGTGTTTATCTTTCCCATTACTTTGATAGTATTTCTTCCATTACCACTAAAGTCAAATGCCTATCATTTTCAGGCTAATAAATTTTTAAAGGAACTAGATAACCAGCAGTTTGGAACTTCACTTCGTGGATATCTGCAGACAGCTGAAGTGAAGTCCAAATACCTACTCAAGTTCCAGGAGCTAGCGTTTGCTGAAGGTCAAACTTCTTGCATTAATTCTATGTTGTCCTGCCATGACAAGACAAACTCAACTTCTCAAGACCAAATGTGAGGAGTATTTAAATTTAACATTCATTCCTGTAGCACAACGCTCAATGGCGTGAAAACAAATAAAAATCCTTAACATTTTTATTTTGTTTATGCTAAGGTTTAAATGGTCTTAAACCAATAAAATTCAGTGTAATATAAACATAAAACCAAATATAGTATTCTGGCTCCACATTAACGTATTTATAAATACAAAGAAATTTATCCAAACCATCCAAACAGGTAAATTTCCTTCTTACATCCATTTTAGAAACTTGCAAATCCAGATTGAGCTGTTACTCCTAAAAAGCACATGGATTCTGTCAGAGCTTGTGACATACAAGCTAAAAAAGTTACACAGTGCATGAGCACATGGATCCTTCGATAAACAGAAGGCAGGAGCTCCTGGCCCAGATTAGATGAATGAAGACCTAAATCCCTGCCCAGCAATTTAAAGGCTTCCAATGTGAGACAGGAGGGTCCCAGAGATGGAGAAAGGCAGAAGTGCAACGCTGCCTGATAAGATGGAGAACAGAATTTTACTGTGTATCTGATGGTTTTTGGCTGCAATTCATAAGTCATCTCTGCCCAATTAATTTTCTTTGATGGAAGATGGCCCAGTTCTGGGCCCCTCAGTTCAAGAAGGACAGGGAACTACTGGAAAGAGTCCAGCGGAGGGCTACAAAGATAACCAAGAGACTAGAGCTCCTCTCTTATGAGGAAAGGCTGAGAGACGTGGGTCTGTTTAGTCTGGAGAAGACAAGATAGAGAGGGGATCTCATCAGTGCCTATAAGTATCTAAAGGGTGGGTGTCAGGAGGATGGGGCCAGACTCTTCTCAGTGGTGCCCGGTGACAAGAGGCAACAGGCACAAACTGGAACACAGGAAATTCCACCTGAACGCGCAGAAAATTTCTTTGAGGGTGGCAGAGCACTGAGACAGGCTGCCCAGAGAGGTTGTGGAGTCTCTTTCTCTGGAGATATTCAAAACCCGCCTGGACATGTTCCTGTGCAACCTGCTCTAGATGAACCTGCTTTGGCAGGGGTGGTGGACTAGATCATCTCCAAAGGTCCCTTCCAACCCCTGCCATTCTGTGATTCTGTGAAAGTGAGGTTCAGATTATCTTCATACCAGTTTTGCACTTGTCCTACTGGCTGACACTAGAGATAGGATTGAACTATGCAGCTGCAAACAAAAGTAAGTTTCCCAGTGAAATTTTGCAAATAATTTTAATATATCCTGCAGGGAGAAGGATTTATGTTATTTTGATTCTTGTGAGATAGCTGTCAGATCTACATAACCCAGAACCCTAATATTTAAAAGAATGCCTGAAAATTTACTGCATATAGTATCTAAGCCATTTTGTGCCACAAGTATGAAATTTATATAAATATATACACATAAAAGAATTAATTTTGGAGGACAAAAGGAAGAAAGTAGTTAGTTGGAAAGATCTGACCTAATTTGCAGTGAGCTATGCTTGTATCATTCAAGAGTGACTACAGGGGTAAAATTTGTTTCAAAAAGTTAGGTAACAATCAAAAAAAATAAATCCATTTGCTATGTACACACGGATTTTACTCCATGCTGCCCGTGAAAAGCCTGTAGAACACTTTGAAAACCTGAGGGTGCTTGGCTAAGTCCTAGTAAGACAAGATCCAAATGCAGTCAGATGGCATCTGCCACTTCTCAGGACCAATTTCCCGGGCCAGCTCAGCACCAGCACTGTGTATGTCCCACAACAACAGTGTGCCCTGCCAAAGGGCTGGGTGGTGGTGTTGCTTGAAGGCCACATGCTGCTCAGGCTGGCATTGCTCTCACACAGCTGAATGTTTTGTGCAACAACTGCAGCATGACTTAATCTTTATTTTTTGATTTTTTTTTAACTTCTTTTAGAACAATGATCACCTTATTGTCTAAACTGTATTATACTGTGTATGCCAATAGAGATAATGCCTCTCAATCCCACCATTATTTGCTTCTCCCAACACATCAGACTTTAGTCATTTCCAGCTAAATACTGCATTTCACTAGAAATGGACCAAACACTTACGGTGGCATCAAACTAAGTAATCAGGTCATCTGAGCATCACCATGCCCACTTTAACAAAACTTGATGTTCATGTAACCCTCTCCTTCTAATCACAAAGAACCAGCATCAGACCTTCTCCAGCTTTCATAATTCTTCTAGGATACTGAAGTGACACATTGCTATAGCCTCTCATTTGAGCTATTTTTAGAGCACAAATTGTTGTGTTCTTCATGACAAAGAGTAACACTAATTATACTGTAACTGGAAACCAGTATTCCAGAAGTTAAACATATGTTTTCTTTTAAAAAACCAACCAAACAAAAAAAAAACAACAAACAAACCCTACCTCCTTTGAGTACAATCTACATTGATAATCAAGCTTTTCATTTTTAACTTTTCAAAATTCTAAAATAAGGATAATGACTACTGTTAAATTAAGTACAAACTCCTACTAAGATATTAAACACTTCCAGCATCAGCAATGCTAGTTCACCTTACTGGGAGGGTTCAAACTTGAAACTGGAAGAGAAATCAGATATGAAAGCACTTCAGCAGCTCTTTACTGAAAATATTATCACTGACCTCAATTAATACAAATAAAACAGGTTATTTTGACCAGAGAGATTCAGGGCAAGTCCGTAAATTATTTCACTTGGGCCTCTCACCACTAAGCTAGGCTACATTTAAATTAGAAGCAATCAAGAGCTGACAGGTTCCAATCTTTATTACCTAACTATTGTTCAGTCATCCTATCCCCTAAATTAGGATGTGTTTAATACAGTTCAACTTCAATTATATGTAAAAGTGGAACCATAATCTTTTATTGAATCTATTTTAAGCCCAACAGAAATCATGCTGTTTTCTGGTGAAGCACTGGAACAGGTTGCCCGGGGAGGTTGTGGATGCCCCATCCCTGGAAGTGTTCAAGGCCAGGCTGGATGGGGCTTTGAGCAACCTGGGCTAGTGGGAGGTGTCCCTGCCCATGGCAGGGGAGTTGGAACTCTATGATCTTTAAGGTCCCTTCCAACTCTAACCATTCTATGATTCTATGACAATGCTATAGCCTAATTATTTTTTTTTCTGAAGGTTAATTAAAACCATTTTAGTAATCTAATTAAACCAATCAGATACATAAAAAATAAATTATTTGGTAAGATAAATTAATGATGCTCAAACAAAACAAACCTGGTAGTCTTTAGCTCACGTATAACTGAAAGGAAAAGTTAACTACCCCCAAACCTCACCAACAGCCAGATCAGTTGTAATAAATAACACAAGCCTGATACCACAGGATGCTGTACAAAAAGAATACTAGCAGGAAAAAAGCCCCACAATTGCCACTTCACTGCACAAATGAAGAACCAGCAGCAGACTGGGGCCTAAAGCAAGGTCAGCTCAATTTCTGTAACATAATTCAGTACAGAAACTACTGTTATAAAAATAATAATATTATAAGCAGGCACTTTCAGATACTGAAAAGATGTGGAACATAAATGCAGTCTATAGAGACATCAGCAGTTGGAAAAAAGTTAAAATATCATTGTTTTACTATGCATACATTAGCAGTGCCAGAATATAGTTTATTTGTCAATTTGTATCTTAAGAGGTCAAGGTGAGCAGAAATACCCAGAAGACATTACACATATGCCACAGAGAATTCAGTCTCAGCCCACAGTACACAAAAGAGGAAGATAAAGAGAGAGAAAGAGGAGTCTCTTGTATACATTCCACATATTCCATATTCTTGTATATATTCCACCTACAAACTTTAAAAAAACATGTGCAATTAAATTAATTGTAAGTTAAGGTACCAAACAATTTTTTTCCTTTTCAGATTTTCATTTATTAGACAATGGGTTATAGATGATCTAGTGCTTGCAGAAACAGTAGTCATGTGGACAGCTTTGAAAACAAAAGGAATAGAATCATTTCGTAAATCTGTTTAGATGGATGTTCCAGGAAAGGAAGGTTGCATGACAGAGATAGTGAAATAAAATGAAAACAGACAGAGAAGACCACTATCACTAGTGGAATGCAATGTGGTAAACAGAGAGCAATAACAGAGAGAAAGGCAGCAGAAGGGGAGGGTGCTACTGGAAGAGATAAAGCTTTGCAGAGCCTGAAGCCAGAACTAGGGACCTGAGACAGCAAAGCAGGGAGCCAGTGCAGGCAGGGAGTAAAACTGGTAAAGACAGTGAACTTCAAAGCTGAGTTTTGAATGAAGCAAGGGCAGTAATGTTGTTTAGGTCCTGAAGAACATAAAGGAAACTATTATTGTGTTACTACCCAACACGCTTGAGAAGTTCAAGAGTTAATTTTTTTAACCTGTATTATATTATTCGGCATTTATTCAAATATATTTGCAGAGTGAATTTTACAGTTTCTAGTTAAATACAAAGTCAAAATAAAAAAAATATATAAAAAAAAAGATCAGTAACATACCAGCTCCATTAACTGTTTTAGCTGACCTATCTCTTCTGGAAGGGAACCTAGCTTATTGTTACTTGCAATTAAGACTTTTAGAGGAAGACCACACAGGCAAGCCGGCAAAGAAGAAAGCTGATTTCGACTGCAACAAAATAACAACAAAAAAATCCACATTAAAAACACCAGGGACATTCTACTGCACGCTCATATAAAGTTTAAGAGTTGTAAAATTCCTTCACTTTGATGAGTCAGATTTTATGCAGATAAAATTTAAATTTTCTAATGGCAATCATTAAGAAAACACTTGCACATCAAAAATATCTGCATTACTGACTAAACAGTATTGTGGAATATTACCACTCTGGAAAAAATGCATTATATCAGTTTAATACTATTGTAACAAGTCTGCTTGTCCCTTAGTACAGCTGTTTCCCTTCTTAATGAAAACAAGACAGTCAACCGAGATGGTATTTTACAAGTATTTAAACATTCTTATGGTGTTATATGGCAGTATAGGGGATGTCTTTTGTTCCAACTGAAAGACAAATAAATGCATTACAGATAAAATGGTTATTTTCTCAATTACTTCAAAGCACACTTAATAGTTGAACATTACTTGGTACTTGTTGTTATATGATTCTATGATATTAATCCAGGTAAATACAGCAAAAAATTCTGTGATCATCAATGGTTCATTTCTTTCCAAGACTCATATTGAGCCATTTTATCTCTGAATCTTACTTTTTCCTAAAATTGATAAAACAATTTAAGTGTCTGACATGTGCCATTTTATTCTTCATACCATATTTCTGGGGGAAAAAAAAAAATAGACCAAAATAAGTGAGCGAGATCTTTATGAAGATGAGTTACAAGGAAAGGCAAAATTTGGTAAAACTCTAGTAACAATTATTCAAGAAGCTAAAACTTCAAGATGACAAACACCATGACCCTTTGTGATCTTCAGATGATTAAAAAATATCAATTTCTTGTGGTTTGTGGACAAATTCCCAGGAGAAACTCTAAGTTAACAGAGTAACATATTAACTACTGTCTTTCCTGCAATATTTGAAGGTTTGCTTTTTTATAGATATAAACCTGCAGGAAAACAATGAACAGTAACTTTAAAGTGGGACCCCAGTAAGAACCATTTTAGTAAGTTTCTGCATAACTGTTAAGGCTCCAGAGAACACATATGCATGACTGAACTCTGAAAGCAGATAGCAAAAATTGTCCTGTGTGGTTTCAGTAAGAGTTGCAGAACTGAACTGAAACAAAAGGAAAGAAAAATCAAAATTCCACAAGTCTCAAAACATTTCTTCTTCAACTGACAATCCAGTGGTCAACTACAAAACTGCATATAAAGATGTATGTTTGTGCTCCACACAACAGTATCAGTGTGTTTTACAAAGCAAACTACCACCATATATCTGCTACCCAGGCTGGGAGACAGACAGGTATCAAATAAAAAACCCAAGGATATTAAAATGAGAAATCCAACTACTAATCAGCAGTAGTTGAAAAAAAAAAAAAAGAATCAACGCTTATTGTGGAGTCAGGATTCTCAATTCTAGCACCTTTATAGAAGACCAAGACATAACTTATTTTAAGAATTTATAGTTAGAAATAATCCTGAAGAACTCAAATTGAGGAAGCCTAGAATCTAAAAAAGTTACACTACACAGCAGATCAAACTCCAAAAAATAAATTTAAAAAAAAGTAAAAATAATTTTAAAGTTCTATGGAACTCAGAAGCGATGCACTAAGAGATAAGGAACGCAGATAACCAGGGCAAGTGAGTAATAAATCATCATTAGTGTAAAAGGAATTTCTTTAAATAAAACATGAACAGTATCCACGAAGGCCCAAAGGCTATGTATATCTCTTGGTATCACTTTCTAATTCTGTTTAGAATATGGGCTTTGCTGGTTATGGGCAGAAAAATATTAATCTCAAATCTATAGTATTTTGTTTGTCAAGAAGCAACATGGTTAGCTAATCAAGGACATCTTTCTTCCACAGTACTTTCAGCTAACATGGGGAAGGGCACACCCAAGTGAAGAGGAGATTTTAAACTGAGGGAGATGACCTTCTTTAGTAAAACTTGAAAAATTTCCTTTTGTTTTGATTGTCTAATTTATGTAGTATGTGATATTAGCCCTGTAACTATTCTGGGTTTGTCATGATTCACACAAATTCCATCACTATATTGAGTTCTACTTCACTAGATCACTACATGGAGTTCTAATTGAGCTCATTCTAATCCCTAAATTTACTAAGATACTTTACGTAAACTTAATATTCACACTAACAAATACTATTTCAAAATTTCAAGTCCCATTTCTTACATATGTGCAGATACTCAGGACACATTACTCTGTTCCAACTTTTAAAGCCAAAATTAGTGTTCCACAGCGGCCGGAACTACGCGAAAAGTGCAGGAGGGCTTGAGAAACATCCTCAGAGTTGACAAAACTGGTGATCAATCATTCATATCTAGAATTCAAAAGCCCAAGAGCCACTTTGACCCCAGCCCAAACTTTATTCTCACGAAGACCAGACTATTATATCTAGACCAGACTATTATATCTTCACTATTATAGTTTTTACGTACTCAACTACAAAAAAACCTCCACACCTTGTCCTAACTGAGAAAGTGCTGACATTCCCTCTCTCACAAGCAAATATGCATTCACCTGCACTTTAACTCGCAGTTCTCTATGCCAATTAGTATTTACATTTTTCATGGAAAAGAGGCAAAAGTGCCTAATTCTTTGCCCCTTCATCCTCAAAAAGGCAGTAACTATACTTCTAATAATAAGAATATAGTAGTGAAAAAGTATCATGCTTTTCCTCTCCATTCCCTATGAAAAAAAAAAACCACATTAATCCTCTGTCTCTGTCCCTCCAGCTTTGTAAGTACAAGTGTGTAGTTCCACAAAATTTATCATCAGAAGGGAATTAAAAGTATCCAACTGTGTCTATCATTTTGAATTTGCTAGAAGAATAAAGGAAAAAAAGGGATTAATATTACTTGGTCTTTCTTTAAATAATTAGTTTTACATTTTGGCCTTTACAATGCCTTCACACAGAGCTGCATCTACAGTCAATGACTTTTTGCATTACAGCTTCCAATAAAATGAAAAATGTAGTCAGTTGTTCCAGAAACATATTAAGTGCAGACAAAAAGAACTTTACACATTTGTAAATAAACAAAAAATGTGGCAAAGTTAAACTTACCTCAAATTTAAGTAAGTTAGCATTTGCAAGTTTACTATGGCATCTGGTACAATTTTAATACAATTGTGGTATAGATTTAGTGTTTCCAGTGACACAAAATGGCACAACTCCGTAGGAACCTCAGTTAATCTATTCTTGGATAAATCTGAGAAGAGAAAAAGAGAAAGTACATTTTTTTGAACCATCAGAAAGATATACTTTGAGCAGTTATACTTCTTTAGTAAAATGAATAAATAAATGTAATCCTACAGTGAGGCAGCAAATTAAGCCAATGTTTTTATTACGCAAAATAAAACTAGTGCTAACCTTCATAATCTTGAAACCGAACAGACTGCATATAAAATCGCAACCACTCAATTAAAATTTATTCTGTCTAATAAAAAGTAATTATTTGCAGGACTCAATATGCTGAAGAAATACTTGCAAACCAAACCAAGTATAGATTCCAAACCTCATATAATACACCAAAAGATCTAGCCAATACACAGCTAAACATCTGCAAATAATGATAGTGTTCAGAGAAAACAAACAACAAGGATTACATGTTTAATGTCTTTAATTTAAAGAAAAAAAATTTTAAAAAGTTATTTGGGTAACTCTTCAAATTAACTTGTACTTCCTATATCTCATCAATAATAAAAGAAAGTTACCTATAAAAACAGTTAATTCCTTCAGGAATTAATTTATTATATGGTATAAGTATATACAAGACAAAAATGATGGATTCCAATCCCCCAAGTAAGTGCTTGTACCGACAGATCAAAAGTTTTTCATTTTTGACCAGTTATTTACTCTTGCTTTCTCACTGTAAGCACACAGGAAAATCAGCAGGAAGAAACTGAGCTTTGTTCCTCAACTACCACAGTATGAAAAATGAGGTATCATAATAATGATGTGAGCTCAAGTCATAAAATAATGCATGACAGCATTCAACTGAATTAATTGGGTTCAAAGAAATGTTTAACACTGTTGCAGAACAAACAACTCTTATCACCAGAAACCATACAAATGCCACCTACCCATACCACCAGATGGGTAACGTGGTGTGAAGAATGGTCATGTGTTTTAAGTGGAAAGAACAGGAATGTACATAGGCAAAAAGTGAAATGTCTGATGGGAAGGACAGAAGGAAAAGAAAAAAAAAGGAACTTAATGATCTCCTCAATTCTTCCCTGCTGCTATTTTAAGCCTCCTCCCTGATCCTTCCAAGCTTATTTCGAAGCTTACTTTCTCAGACTACATAAAGGAAAAAGCAGCCAAAGTATAGCAGATACATTTCCAGCGTTCTGATGATCTGACTCCTCTTTTGGGCCATAAAGCAATTTTTTGCTTTTATGAACAAACAGGCAGAAGCCTGAAGATCTTTTTAACTTCCTTTGCAGTTCCAGACTCATCAGTTTGCTGCACAGAGGCACAGCTTGAGTTCAAAACTATCGTCAGTAGGAAGGTTTTATCATTTTTATTTTTGTTCCTGTCTCCTGCAATGCGAGTTGAAATTCGGTACACCATATTCCCCTTGTCAGATTCCACTCTGCTTCACTTTGTTGACTCCAACAAAAAATTGGTTTCATTATTTCGTCCTCTACCAAGACAGCAGCAATTGCCCAGGAGAGCAGTAACTGAGAGCAGCCCTGCTGTCCCAAACAGTCATATGGTCGAATTGAGCACCTCAAACAGAATTATTCACTTTTAAGTTACTAAACAGCAGCAACGCTTGAGCTGCTCTGCTCTCTCTTACCCGGCTTTGATGGCAGTTAGATGCGGCATTACCTCAGCTTCTCCTTTCCTTCACTTCTGCCATTAAATGAAAACATTCCCTGTTTGAGTGAGTATTATTACTGTATCAAAGGGGAAAAAAGCTCTTCAATGTTCCTCTGTTTTAGTGCTTTAATCCTCTACTGTTTTCTTTTTGTCGTGAGTACTTGTTTACACTGGTTGCCTCTCCTGCTGCCTTCCTAGCTGCATTTATTATCAGATATTAACAGCGGACTGCCACGCTATAACTTAATGAATCATGCAGGGGATTCTTCATATGTTACAACTGGATTTCAAAGAAAACCTTCCCTTTTTTTAAAATCACACTTTTCTGCAGTGACATTGCCACATACATATTGCTCCTTTCCTCCTTTAAAGAGACAGGAGCAGCAAGATGCGGAAGAGTGAATTGAACTTCAGACCTAGGCTCAAAGACACCCTGCACGGCACTGGATGGTACACGGGGAGTGACCTCTCATCCTTCAGCTGATCATTCTCAAGTGAAACATGGGTCAAAAACTGTGAACATAAAAATGTTACTTCTTCTCAAGCTACTAAAGCTGCGGCCTACCACCCTAAACCCCATCTTCATGCCTGTTCTCATTTACCTTCACATCGAAGAAAAGGGACTGTTGCCACAACGTTTGTCTTACCCTTGAAAAATTCTAATACCTCAAAATTAAGTGCAACAGGAGCAGGACCAACCCAGCAGCTGTGAGGGACATTGCTATCACAGTAAAATGCTTTTTATATTTTTTTATTTTATTATTATCCTTTGTTCTCAAAGGCTTTAACTCTGTTAATCTGGAGAAGGTCAAAACAAAAAACCCACAGATAACAGACAAATTCCTTCCTGTCATCTCAGGACCATGGGTGATAGGACGTGCTATGCACACAACAGAGGAATCAAGAATTAACTTACAACAAAGGAAGTCCATTAATTGTTATTGTCTAGTTATCACAGTTTAAGACCATTTCAACACTTAGATCTATTGTTGCTTCCTGAATAATAAAAACCCAATTCTATTCACAACATAAGAATAAAAACTATACATTTCATTTAACACCACTGTAATACAAATTAAGAGAAAAAGCAGAAATTTGCTACTATAATTTACTGTTAAGAGGCATCGTTAATACCAAATCTGAATGTCTTTGAGAAACAGAGTTCTGGAATGGAATCTGACATACAGAATGCTTATCAGATTTTTTAACTAGTGGCAATAATTTTTGCCAAAAAACAGACTTTCCTGATCAAATGGAAGCAAAAGAAAAGATGTTGTTTTTATTCAATCCTAGAATGAATGTGAGCCTCTGAACATGATGCAGCTGTGAAGAAAGCCAAGCAGCTTTCAGATGTCTCTGAAAATTGTGTACAGAAAATTCCATATCTTCAGAAACGAAAAGGACAATAGGCTGCATAACAAACTTATACTGTACCTTAAAGGTATATATAAACACGTACAGAAACCTCTGAAACTTACATAATTATTTTGCTATTACTTTATACAAAGGTACTTTTCCCTCAAATTACTGCATCTTACAATTAGTCTGCAAGTATTTCAGGTTTACTCTGATATTTAATTCTAGAATAAAATACAAGGGTTAAGCCTTAACAGAACTGCAGAATCTTCTGAATATACTGAGAAAAACTGTCTGCATGTATCTTGTTTCTGTCACAATTCACAAACTTTCTGTAAAATATTTTGCAAAGGCTTTTTTGGGTTCATTATTTAGGGAAAAAGAAGAATGCAGAAACAAAAATTTTAAAAAGCATCTGAAAATATTTTTATAATACATAAATACTTAGTTGGCAAACCTTTACTTCCTTACTGCTTCCCAAATCACTAAGCTACACATCCCCTTTGCCTCATTAATTTCAACAATAATGCTTCAGGGTAATTAAAAATAATGAAGTTAATGTACAGCCTAGCTTTTGCTGTAGAAATGAAAATGAATAGAGGGATGTAATTTGCTGGTGTTGAAAGGAATTTTGATTAATTTGCTTATACTATCTAAAACAAAAGAGATCTAACAAATTAATGAATCTATGATGGCAGAAGTATATTTCATGGTTGCCAAGACAGTACAGGTAGGTTTCACCTGAGGTTACTGTTTCCTTTAACTTCCATTATGAAATAGGTGACACAAATATAAACAAATACGGGGAGGGAGGCTATGAGCTAGAGTGAGCTTTTTGTTTTAAATGAAATACACTATTCATTCATTATTTGTGACATCAACATGTTTTCAAACTACATCTGGCTGCGCTTCATCTTTTCCTGCCAAGAACAAGTTTGTTAAAACTCCAAAATAAAGTAACAGAACACAAAAAAATAAGCAAGCCAGTTTAGAAAAATATTAGACGGAATCTTGATCTTTGAACGAGTCAGCACAATTCTGGCGCAAGGACACGGCTTTTGTATGAGAAATGTTACTATGTTGGAAGCAAGACAGGAACTACACAAAATAAGCACTTCCTTAACTGGGAGCGAACAATAAAAAGCTAGAAGTTCAGGCTGGTAAATAAACATTTAACAGAAGGCTCCAAGCCTTGTTTGGTGACTGGCACACTGCACGGTCAGGGTCCATGCTGTCATCACACCAGTGAGAACCGTCCCCGTCCTTGGGGCAAAACCTTCCAATCCCTGTAGCTCTGTCTACCAGAATGAAGTACGACCACTGACTAGGACCTTTCTGACCTCATGCTTCACAGGCAGATTACCAACTGCCACTATACACAGATAAGTGCCATAAAACACTGCCACTGCAGAAACCAAAATGGCATTGCCAAAATAACCAGAATAATACTAGAAGTCATATGGTTACATTTCTATCAGTAGCGTTACCAAAGTGCTCCAATTTTTCTACTTTCCTGTAAATGATACATTATTAAACATGCATTATAAATATATTATTAATACATTATTGAATAAAAATTGCAGAGTGTTCGCGGCAGAGTTAAACAATTTAAGCCTTTAAGTCAAACAGCAATTAAATAAATCTGCACATGCATTACTACATCGCAAATGTTAGCCAAGAATTTTAATGAAAGCAGTTTATCAAAAAGCAGTGATTTCAAATTTTCAGATTATGGAAACATTCACTATAAATTTATACTTCTAACAAACAAACCGACAATAGACAAAAGTTGGAATTATGCAAGTAAGCATCTATCCACCAATGAGCAGGAAATTTATAAGACAGCTAGAGAGAGAAAGATCTGAAACATAAGAAATATCTGTATTTGATATGGAGAGATTGGAAACTGCAAGGTAAAAGAATCACCCAAACAACCTGAACTCCAGCCTACCAAGTTCCTATTTTTGTACTCTTCAGCACTTACAGAATAAAAGACAGGAATTATTTTGAAGAATGTATTTGCATTTGTACTAAGATACCATTCAAGGTATTCAAATGAGGTGTCTGAATTTGATTTAACAAAATTCAAGCAAATCACTGAAAGAACCTAAAAGAAATAGTACGTTCAACCCTAATTTCATGGGAAAATTATGCAAATAAGAATGCTGGGAAATACAGAAAGAAGTCTGTGTATGATGTGACACAACTGTATGGAGCTTCACCTTTTAAACCATAAGTTACCTGCATTTTCATTAAGCTTTTAGGAAGCATGTATTTCTATATTAGTTACCTATATTTCCATTGATAACTAAAGCCACAAACTGATGGCACTGTATCTCAGACAACTTTTGAAATACCTACTTAAATGCACTTCAGACCTTCAGAAACACTGTATCCCACCCATATTTGCAAGTGATCTATTATCACTCTAATAATGCCTATCAAAGTCAAATAGTCAATGCTCTCTTAAGAAGCAATTGCTTCATTCTAGCTTCTCCCCCAAAATGGTAGTAAAATGCATAGACAAATGCCATGTATTCGTCATGAAAACACTATAATGCAACTACAAAATGCTATACACTTCTAAGTCATGTCCTACAACTTGTCATTATCCACAGTAGCACCCTATCTTGTCTCATCTACTTTGCCATCCCTATCTGCCAGTAGGCATCAAGGAATAATGTCCTGGATGTACAGCCAGCTTTTACTGCAGTCGGCAACTTCTACAGACAGCGATGCTACATGAACAAAAAAGAGGCAGCAAGGACCTCCACTGACTCTGGCCTCTGATGCATTCTGGTTTTCCACAACAATTATGCCACAAAGAATGCATGGCATTTCTTCACTAAGAAACATTTCTATTTAAGTTATTTAGCAGAGAGAAGAACAAATAACAGAAGACAAAGAATGCCCGCTACAGTAAAAACAATTCTGCTTCTACATAAGAAAAAAAATACATAGTAGTACATGGAGTCAAGGTTTTCTGTTCTGAAACTACAACTTGTAATAGATTGAGAAAAAAGCTCCAGTGCCAATTCCTGAGAAAGACAACATTACTGTTACAATAACAGTAACATTTAGACACTGATTAATACCACTGAGTCTGGATGTATGACTGCTGACTCAAAACATGTAGAAAGTGCATCTAACCCAGGCAACTGGGCATAAAAATGTAGACACACTGCCAAAAAAAAAATTATATTTTGAACAGATTATGAAGTGACTGCTGTTTCACACACACTTCCTAAGCACTACTTTTTGGAGCACTGCCAGCATATCTCTTTCCCACCTGTCTCCCATTGTTAATTTAAGAATTAACATTGAAAATTTACACCCCAAAGCCACCGATAAATTAAGATTACGCTATAGATGTAGCAAATTTCAGCTAACACTAGTGATACACAAACACAACACTGTTTTCTGTGTCACTGATGGTCAGAATGAATTCAATTGTGAATGTTGCGAAGGTAACAACTGCCGTGGTAATCACGCATATTCACTACCGTTATTAGAGGGGACCTAAAGGGGGGTTTTAGAGGGAGAAACAAATTAATGATTGAAGGAAACCAACACTCAGAGAAAGCATCTCATACAGTCTGTCAGAGGTATCACCACTAGAGGGGGCCCTGATCTCACGGACTTGGCCAACACCCTGTAATGGGGTTTTTCAACTGTTTCCTTCTTTCAGAGTCCATCCACGGCGTATGACAAGGACAGAAAGAGGAAGGCACACCTTATAACCCCCTCCCCAGCACTCCTATGAACCTATTGCCCACCGCAGTCTTCAAAGTATGACAAATGAGGCTACTCATTTGCAACCATTACTGCAGAAAACAAATATATAAACTGCTTTCTATCAAGGTCAAGCCCTTACCAAAAAAGGTCTGTTCTGAAATAGCCACATTCAAGTGTTTTTCCCCAACCTTCCCCCATATGATGCAACAATCTGAAGTATCTTGAGCTCTCTGTAGTTATAGCAACATTTGGCCTATTTCAGACAGAAGTGGCATTACAAGTTAGAAGATATATTTGACAAAGACCTTGCTTACAAACTAATTCCTCCCCATTGACCCCCATCTACCATTCTACTCTATATCACCCAGCGCTCCATTATGGAATCCATAGCTTGCTTTTCCACAGTGCCCTGTAACCTCCCAGTAAAGCACACCCAAGCATAAGAAACATGCATCCAACACTTCTTCTCAGGTAGTGCTCTAACTAGCCTGAAGCAAACAGTATGAGCTACCTCTCCCAGACACCTAAACTTTGACCAAACATCACTTCAGAGTCTTCTGCTTCCTCTGTGTGAAACAAGGGTGGGAGGAGGCGGCAGCAAAAGGGTAGCAATAATCAAGGAAATTGAAGCATATTCTCATGATTAGCTCCATGGCATGCTCCAATTCTTAAGTGACAAAGGAAAGCTCTCTGCAAGAAACACCCTGGAAGAATAAGGAGGTTAATACAGGAATCTGCCTTATTATTGCATCTGCCTTTAGGTGGCAAAATAAAACATTTAAATTTGTCCTTTATCTTCTATTTCTTCCTCTTTAGGACAACTGTTCAGGGTTAAGATTGGCAGAAAAAGTGGTTCCTGGGGGGGTTCTGTCTACATCCTGAAGATGAACCTGGTGTGGAAGTGCATGAGACTCCCTAAAAACATACTGTAAAACAACTGGATTCTTCCTGCAGATCTCCATGTAGGTATGAACATCTTTAGAACTGTGGTGGGTTGATCTTGGCTGGACACCAGGTGCCTACCCGGCCGCTCTATCACTCCTGTTCCTCGGCAGGACAGAGGAAAAAAACACAATGAAAAAGCTCATAGGTCGAGGTAAGGACAGGAGATCCCTCATCAATTACTGTCACAGGCAACACAGACTTGACTTGGGGAAATTAATTTATTGCCAATTAATAACAAAGCAAGATAGTGAGAAATAATAACAAAAATGGAACCACCTTCCCTTCATCCCCCTTTCCCCAGGCTCAACCTCACTCATGACTCTCCTACTTCCTCCTCTAAGCCCCACTTCCCCCAGTGGTGCCGGGGGGTGGGGACTGGAAGCTGTGGTCAGCCTGTAAAGACTTCATCTCAACCACTCCTCCCTCCTCACATTCTTCCCCTGCTCCACCATGGGTCCCTCCCACGGGCTGCAGTTCTTCAAGAACTGCTCTGGCATGGGTCCTCTCCATGAGGTACAGTCTTTCAGGAATGGACTGGCCATCATGGGTCCCCCACAGGGTCACAGGTCCTGCCAGAAAACCTGTGGCAGCACAGGCTCCTCTCCATGGGCCATGGTTCCTGTTGGGAGCCTGGTCTATAGTGTGGGCTTTCCACACGCTGCAGCTTCCTTCAGCGCACTTCCATCTGCTTCAGCATGAGGTCCTCCATGGGCTGCAGGGGGATAACCTTCATCACCATGGTCTTCTCCATGGGCTGCAGGGGAATCTCTGCTCCAGCACCTAGAGCACCTCCTCCCTCTCCTTCTTCACTGACCCTGGTGCAGCACTGTTTCTCTCACATTTTTCTGACTCCTTTCTCACACAACTGCCACGTGAGAAAGCATTTTTTACCTTTTCTAAACTATGTTACTACAGAGGTGTGACCAGCATTGCTGATGGGCTCAGCTTTGGCCAGTGGCGGGTCTGTCTTGGAGACTGGCTCTGTCTGACATGGGGGCAGCTTCTGGTGCCTTCTCACAGAAGCCACCCCCCTGCAGTCCCCGTTACCAAAATCTCACCACATAAATACAGGCACCCAAACACTCGTATCATGAGATGGAAAAAAAACACTAGCAGCAAACACCCTCCATCAACAGAATGACCTTTAATAACATGTGGTATGAAACCCCGTTCATGGGCCATGAAGCATTCCTCCATCTCCCACGCCTTCCGTACAAGAGAGAGGATACAAGTCATTAATTTTCACTCCGTAATAAACAACCAACCCTAAGAAGGATCAATGGATTGTATCATTCCAGTATTGTACTAGCCAGCCTCAGCAGGACTGGAATATTTCAGGTGTTTTCTCAAACACAATAGCAATAAGAAGAAACGTTCACCCAACTGTATAAACTGATAATCATTTTCAGCCTTCATAGCAGGTTGGTAGAGAGAACTGGGGGAACAAAACCTGAAGTGTTTACATCATACACTATCCAGCTGAACATCTTTACTGTATCAAACTATATTTCAGTTGTCTACCTAAACTGTTCATACTGGCACATGGAAGAAAACTTGATAGCGAACACCCACCCATATGAAAGCAGGACCTTCCCTGGCTCATCTGTGGAAACAAAAACTAAAAGTATACCTCGATATTGAAAAGTCCCCAAGATTAACTTCAGTCATCACAGACACACTTTAATTATTAGCATGGAATGCTGTGAGGTCAGGTAAACTGTGGGCTATAAGGGGACTTCCAGGTATATTAGAGACTTCACACACAGGACTTAGACTTGGATTATGAAGTTCTTTTCTGAAAGAAGAATAGTGACCACAGAATTCACTAAATCCAAAACAAAAGGTGTAAATTGCGTATGTGGCACACAACCGTATTTCAGTCAAACAAATTACTTCCACATACTGGAGAACAGGGAAAGATATGAAACAAAAATGGACAGAGTGTAATTCACAAAGATGGTGGAGGACCCCTGCATGGACCTACTCTAGTGTCTTCTATTGCCAATCTCTGGTTTCAGATACAGAGATCGTCCTTCTTAAAGCTGTCTACTTTTGAACCCAACACACTTTCCACTTCCACGAGGGAATTCCACATGATGCACTCAAAACCAGCAGGATGTAATCTAGTGGTCTACAACCTTTTGCAGCCCACAGATAATACAACTGGAAGGAACAAGCTAAAAGCACTGCCAAGTTTTGATCTTCACTTCATTCTCTATTTTAAAAGAAGAGAGGACACTATTTATGCTATGTGTTACCTGCCTCAGTAACCTGCTCCAAGAGGAGTTACCTGAGATGCACCATCTGGCAGAAGCAGCACATAAATCTGTTTCTGTGAAGTAGCTCACTTGCCTGCAACTCTGAAGATGATAATTTTTCACACCTGACAGACTAAAACACTAGATTTGTTTCTTTTTAATTCATTTGTATACATGAACTGTCTCAAATTCTGTAAGAAAATTTGCTATGAACAGGTAAATGAATGAAAGTTATTTGATCTTTGGGTATATCAAAGGTGTGTGGGTAAAGACATGAAAAAAGCTACCTGATGCTAATTTACAGTGACATGGAAAGCACAGTATTACTCATCTAATCACTTCCTTTCTGCCTGCCCATCTCCCACAGATGCCAGGATTAATCTACCTTATCTACATTATTCATGTATTTCTCCCACAATGGTTCTTGAAGTCAGCACAACATAATTGTAACAGCTTATCAACACAAATCTGCTTTGTACCATAAAAGCTGACTAAGACTATTGAGCACATCCTTAAACAATGAACTGAATATATGGCTATTACACAGGAAAAATGTGAAAAGAATTATTTGAAATTATATTTGAAATTATTATTACATTTGAGAGAAATGGCTAAGAAATACTTCAGACTTCTAAACAAAACAGGAATCTGTGAAAACGTTACCAGAGACTAACATACCAAGCAAGAAAATCCTGGAATAAACAAATAAATTAATTGTAATAAATAACCAAAAATCAGATTGCCGTTCCCAGATAAAGAAAAAAAAAATAATAGAAAGACTTCCTTGAACTAAAAGCAAAATAAGCACAGTACATACTGCCTCTATTCTTAAAAAACCCAAACGAACTAAAAACCACCTTCCTGGAACCACTAGAACTAGAGACCTGTAAAATTTGCACCAAGATCTCTTTCCTATGCAACTGTTCCCATGGCTCTTTTTTAAGTTTAAGACCATGTTTCTCAACCCTCTCATTTTTCTTTCCTTCAGAATCAAAGAACCTTGCCTTCTTTGCGGGAAACAAAACCAAAACAGCTATCTCATCCAGGACGCTGCTCTCGGTCAGGGGAGGAGCTGGGGTTGATGGATAACACATGCAACTTTTTTGTCTTCCACTCATTTTAACAAGTCACAGTTTACATCAGGATTTTAATCTAACATGAGAGACATCAGATACGCAGACTGCAAAAAGACTGTGGGGAGGAAGTAACACAAACACACACCTTCTACTTCCAAACAATCCAGTGCCTGTGACTGGGCAGACAGCAACCTCCTTACATTTGCCATAATGCTTGCTGGGGCATACAGGTGGGAATAAGCCTGCAGGCACCTGAGGGTCAGTCTGCAGCCACAGCTAAACATCAGCCCTGTTGGTACGTAAAAAGGGCACCCCAATGTGCAATTTGAAGGGACAAAATAATGTTTCCTTCTGGTTTATTTCTTTCATATTGGTTTGGTTACTGTGGTTTTTCAGGGTGGGGGGGGATCACTTCAGAGTCTTCTGAAACACACAAAACAACTATTCTTAGAATGGTTTGTGTTGGAAGGGACCTTAAAGATCATCTACTTTCAACCCCCCTGCCACGGGCAGGGACACCTCTCTCTAGAGCAGGTTGTTCAAAGCCCCATCCAGCCTGGCCTTGAACACTTCCAGAGATGGGGCATCCACAGCTTCTCTGGGCAACCTGTTCCGGTGCCTCACCACCCTCACAGTAAAGAATTTCTTCCTAATATCTAGTCTAAATCTCCTCTCTTTCAGTTTAAAACCATTACCCCTTGTCCTACTGCCCCACTCCCTGATGAAGAGTTCCTCCTCATCTATCCTGTAGGCCTCCTTTAGGTACTGGAAGGGTATTTTAAGGTCTCCCTGGAGCCTTCTCTTCTCCAGGCTGAACAACGCCATCTCTCTCAGCCTGTCCTCATAGGAGAGGTGCTCCTGTCCTCTTATCATCTTCATGGACCTCCTGAAGGTCCTAACAGGTCCATGTCCTTCTTGTGCTGAGGACTCCAAAACTCGACACAGTACTCCAGGTGGGGTCTCACGAGAACAGAAGCACCCCCTCTACCTCTATATGCTCACCTACTGAGCCTGGCCTACAATTTTTGCCTCCAGTACAGATTCATTTCTGCTTCTCTATTTATTTCTTTCCAAAATACCTTTCAGGAGATCTAATTTCCATCCTACTTGCTAAGTATTACAGTGATATTTTTTCTACAAGAATCACTTTGGACTGAGTTCTCTTTCTGAAGGAATTCTGTTCTGCTTTTATGTGTATCTTACCTGGCATCTTTCTCTTTGCTTGATGGCAAATGTGTTCTCAGTGTGGTAACAATGGGTTAGCACTGACACAGAACAGGTTGCATACAAAGTTAGAAAGGGACAGGAAAGCATTAATTCACTATGCCCTCCCAATCGACAATTATAACAAAATACAAAGAACAACCTACTCTGAGGTCTAATCCTGAAGAGGCTACAACAGTTAGTTTATTAAGGCCCAAATGGGAGACCTATAGGTAGACAATGAGCAGTCTGTGAAGAGCAGACAGACAGCGCTATTTCCCTTTAGTTATCATAGCCTGATGGGTAGAAGGATCTATTAGATCTTAGATTTAAAAGTCCTGTAAGCACAGTGTACACTATTGCTATATTTAAAAATTTTTTTTTTTTTTTTTACTCAATCTGCTCTGTTCTGCTGATAGAATTTAATAATGCTCAAGAAAGAGTTGGGGTTAAAGTACCCTGGTCAAAATACAAAAGGCTGTGCTGCACAAGCTATGAACCTGCTCAGATCAGTGACAAATAACTGCCTGATAGACCTGCTGCTGCAACCCAGGTCAGGTTTTCTGAAAAGAGGCATCAGGGACTAGAACTTGGGGATTCGGGCAGTACACTTTCAACTGTAGTTGCAGAAACTCCAAAAGATTTTATAAAGCACTTCTTGGCTTGGTTTGTTTATCCAGCCTATACATTCTCTATTATAAGATGAACTGTTCATTTTCAACAGTTTTCCACCAGTGGGGATGCTGAACCTGCTAACCTTATCCTACCACTGCTATTACTCAGTGGCTAAACTTCCACTGAACTCCAAGTAAGCAATTTGAAGTCCATTTAATTTTGAAGCCATTAATGCACTGCAAAACTCTCTGATTCAATAACTGGTGCTTTTAACGGTACACCATAAACATCATGACTCAATAACTGACATTTTTTAAACTGTACCTTCAACAAGTTCATTAACATACAAAGTGATCCATTGGTGATTTAGCCAATTTTGTCACCTTTCAGACACTATTAAAATGTCTCCTAGCAAGACTTTGACTCTTACCAAATGCATTCTCGTGACTCAGTATTTGAGCATCAGTACCAGTAAGGTTATTCCTAATAATAGAAATGTAGTTTTAATCAAAAAATTGCATGGCATTCTGCTCAGATTACAAATTCTTTTCTGCATAAGAAAAGCAACAATCTTGCATTCTTCTCTAACTCACTCTCAATTCAGCCTCTTTTCACTCCAAAAAAAAAAAAAATAAAAAAAAAATGCCCAGGAGTTTACAAGAGCCTCTAAAAATTTCATTTGGACTTCTTCCAAAACTGGGTATTCTTTGTGACTCATGCATATACTTATCGGCTTTCGTTCCTTCTTTCTCTCTCTCCACCTGCCTTTTCAAAAATTTGGATAGGAAATTCATTCTTTCGAGAAGAACTCTGAAGAGATCCGCTAACAAATATACAACTATAAATACATTTTACTTCTGAAAAAAAAAAAATAAATAAATAAAGGGCTCTGATTATCCAGAAACGATGAATCATTTCAAGCAGTAATTCTCTGATGGCATTACCACATATCCCCATGTGTTTCCTATGCTTACTTAATAAAAGTCTCATCTCTGAAATTTGTTTATTCAAGATTGACATAGATAGCGGAAAATCAACTCTAACACAAAAAGCTTCTAATGTGGCTCGTGCTGAGCCCTCTGCCAGCACACCTGCAGATATACTGATGGTGTTACTCAAAAGACTACATTATCACAAAGTTATATACGCTGTGCAGGATACTACACAACTGTTGTGCTATAAATTATGAGTTGATCTGTTTTCCATATACAACAGTATTTGATTTCACAGAAAGCTAATTTTAACTGTTGACTGAGTACAGAAATACCTATTATATACCATGCTCTTCTAACAAATGGAAAAGGTTAAAAGGTTGGTAAAACTTTATTGAAAGGTTAGTTTATGCTTTTAAATCACGCACCTCAAGATTTTAATATGCTAGCAAGCTTAAGATATAGTCTATCTATGCAGATATAATCTGAAGTATTTCACCAGAAACGTTTTTAGATAACAAATTCTCCTATAGCTCTTTCCAATGCCTTACATGCAAGAGGCTTTTTTCTTATGCTGCAGCCCACTTTCTATGTAATTGTCCACAGTTGTAAGGCTAAGGTTGTCCTGAAAAGTAAGGCTAAGGACCAAGATTGTGCTTTTAATAGTTTCTCCTCCCATCTTTTTTCCTGTGATACATTCATGAGAACAACATTGTCTCCCTGTCATTCTTCGGCAAGAATAATAAACAAAGTAGATTCTTCTCATTTCCTCTTGTTACAGTTTTCCCGGCCATCCAAGTACACCTTTTCTGCATCTGTTTCAGTCTCAAGTATCTTCCTTGAACATAAATGGGACATAATCCTCCACAGGAGTATTACATTACACCATTGCCACGTATAACATCATTAAGAATTTCTAGTCCCGACTGAAACACATCTTCTGATACAGCCTTGGGACAAAATCAGGTGTTTAAGATTTGTCATATTTGTGACATATTTGTCAGCTTGTGACCATCTTTACAAGTGTCATGTCCAGGTTTTCTTCCTTTACTAATTACAATTGCTGACCTCTTGACTTAAAGCAAACACTGCACTTACTGACTCTTAAATTTTCAGCTTCCTTTCTTCTGGAATATTCTTCATACAGCAGTGCATGTTTCCAACACTACATACACCCTGACTGTTGTCTTAAGTCTGCGTTCTCACCACAAAGAAACAGGAGTGCTTAAGAAACAACACTGGGTAGAATATAGAAACAAATACTTTGTTTCTATAACCAAGTTTCCCGTCTCAGAAATTAATTTAAACTTAAGTAGGTAACTTAAGAAGAAATTAGAAAAACAATAATAACTACAAAAAAAATTTCAAGTTTTTGCTCACAAACAAAACCATGAGCAACAGCAACTTCCACTATAGGTTCATAACAGTAAAATATTATGCAAGCTTAAGCGTATCTGGCATTACAACTCTTAATTGTAATTCCAAAGATAAAAGCTATGATGCTTTAGTAAATTAAGCCAATAACCAGACCACCTTTACCAATGGATTATTTGGAAACAGATGGTTATGGTCGTTTACCAAATGTCCTAGGTCTGCTTTTGCCAAGTGTCTGAAGTGAATCTTGCCCACACCCTTCCTTCCCACCAATACACCAGTCATATCTTAAGCACAAAGAAAAAAAGCAGTTCTTCACATTTTCCACTGGAAAAGCTCTTCTTAGAGGTTAAATAAACCTCTAAAGAAAAAGAGATCATTTAGGCTTATTTTAGGGTTTATTTTAAAGGTTAAAAAACCTATTAAAAGAGTTTTATTTTAACAAACCTCTTTTACACCATAAAAATTTGAACCAAGTACGGACACATTAAACCTGCTTTAATAAAATATGTGGGTGCTATACTTGTGAGACAATCTTCTGATGTGAAATGACATCAGTCATTTGTCAACAACTCCCAGTCAATACCAACAACTCACAGAGGTACACTCTAGCATTTCCATTTTGTGTTGCGTCAGAATCTGCGCAAACAACCTCAAAAATTGCCATGAGAGAAGACTCATTTGTTATCCCACTATTCGTTTTTCACTAAGGACCAAAAAAACCACTGCAAGGAGGCAAGTTAAGTTACAAGTCTGAAGATTGTAGACAAGTTCCAAGAACATTATTTATTAACAATATATATAAACTAGACTTATGTGCAAATATTTTTCAAAGAGGGGAACAAACACAAGCCTGCACAGAGGAAGAAGGGAACTCAGTCTTTCCTTCAGACAGGATGAGTGTAGCCACGTTAGAGACTGTGGCATAGAAACTGGGCAATGTGAGCAAGCTGAGTGGAAAAAGTTTGACACAGACCTGACCAGCATGCCCTTCACCATGCAACTTCAGGACTTGTGGGGTGTTTTTTTTCTAATACTCCTAATTATTACACTTTTTCTACAGTAGACATTAGAATAGTCTAAATGCACACAAACTGCTTTGGTTTTCTTTAAAAGAAAGTAAATTTCAATTCAGATAAAACATGACTGTTACAAAAACAGTTCTTCACTGACCAAAAGAAGAAAATAAGGGGGAGGAAATCTCAATCCTTGCATATGCTACGCTTATAAACAAACATGGGTTAAAAAAAAAAACCCCTCTCAAAAGCACCAGTGTCACTAACATATCAAGTCTTTAGGCTATAAGATTCTAAATATTATTATTACATGTAAGTTATTATATGTAAGTAAGTGATTTCATGAAAAAAACCCTCCTTAAACACAAAAGTAATGACTTGAAGTCTCTGGTTATAGATTTCATTTCTTTTGGCATATGAACATAAAGCAACTGATAAAAAGCGTATCACTGAGTTGCCTCGAGCTGCTTCTAGTTGTAGACAAGGGAATTTATTGCCAGCAGGAGTAGTCTACATTTTTTAAATTGTTTCTGCATTCTTTGTATACAGATTGTCAAATTATTTGCATGTGGCAGACTCGTGTCATTTCCAGCTGCTTCTTGGTCCTTGCTGTTTTGCACCAACTTATAACAACTTTCAGCACATCTTACTGAAACTTGGCCATTGAGCAACATTATCTTCCAAAACCACAACTAAATAAGCTAAACCTCTCTCCTCGTCATTAAAAGGTATAACAAATAAGAAATACAGCTTTTCTTTGACAGCCAACACAGTAAACTGCTCAGTAGCTTTCATTCACCACTCTTTGGCAGCTGTCACAGCCTGATTTTGACAAGCTAAAAGTCTCTTTTAAGCCTTTAAATTTACTTAAAACAAATTAAGCAGTACTACAAACTGCCTTTTAAGATTTCTATGAGTCCTTCGTATATCTTAACCAAGTCATACACTGATTTTAAAAACTTGTAACTGATAAACAAACACCAATGCATAAAACTTTTATGCATAAGACTGCATTACAAAGGCAGCTGGTGAAACTCTGTGAGAGTTTCAAAATTTATTTCCAGACATTAATATAGACTTTTTAGGTGTTTCTATAAACTTTCTAGTCTTTAATACTTCCATGAAAATCCACCTGAACAAGGAACTATATCCTTTGCTTTCACATGGATTTCCAATATTGATTTTGCAACATGACTGATTCTTGACTGAATTGTAAAAATGGTCTTCAAGTCACTTACTGATTATAAGTCATAAACATAATTTTTTGGTGTCCTAAGTTTGGTGAACCCTGAAGTTCCCTAACTCCACTGTAATGCTCAGTGAACTTTACAGTTCACTAAAAAGTTAATCAAATCACTATCTGGGTAACATGAACATGAAAAGGATCACACAGATTGACAGGTAACCCACACAATACTCATATTAACAGTTCAATCAAAAACTTGTGAAACAAGGGGGAAAATACTCCTGATTTTTAGACTGGGCTCTAAATTATTATCCATTTTCCATGATATGGATAAGGTGGTGGTTATTCTCTTTGCAGGACATGGATGAGGTAAAAAAAAATTCTAACTAGGAATCCAGAACACCTTTCACAAGTCAGAAAGAAAGTGCTGTGACTTCACACTGTCTTTCAGAATTAAATAAGGTTTCTTCTCAAATTCAGCCCACAGCACCTGCTCATCCAAATTTCTCCACAAATCCTCTTCAGTTTGCTTTGGCAAGATTCCTTGGCTGCACCCTCTTGACCAAGGTTACGTGACCCCTTCCCAAATACGCCACAGCAACTTCCCAAATACGCCAAGCCAGAAACTTATGTTCCCTAGGTTTTCCGACCAGGCACCCAAACTGTTATCAATACAATGAATTAATTCTATTTGAAATTTTTCACAGTAAGAACAACCAGCCATTGGAATAGCTCCCCAGGGAAGTGGTGGATTCCCCAACATTGGGCACTCTTAAGATTCAGCTGGACAGGGTGCTGGGCCATCTTGTCTAAACCAGGCTTTTGCCAAGAAAGGTTAAACCAGATGATGCTTGAGGTCCCTTCCAACCTGGTATTCTATGATTCTATGAATTTCCATACCCCTTTTGGCCTATTTTCTACTAAGAGAGAACCACCCATCTTACCAGTAATGAAAACAGTATTTTAAAATTTTGCTTTATTGAATTCCAAGAGTTAAAAGAATTATTTATTTTTTAATTTTTTAACAGGAGTTTTACACATGTGCAGTAACTAAAAAAAAAACCAACCAAACCCAAATGACTAAAGCAGCTTGGAAAGGCCAAGGAATTGTAAAGACTAACATATCCTCTTCAAGCCCAATGGTAGGGCTCACAGGATTTATTTTTCGTACTTACTTTGTAATTTGGTCTGGAACTCTGATATCCCCCTGCCATGCAGGAACACACACGCCAGGGGGCCAAGAAGTCAAAGAACTTTCATTCCACTCTTGGTCTAAGGAAAATCTGTATTTTGATGTGTACATGACTGCAGATAATACCACCCTGTTTTCTATTTTATACCACCACTATACTGACTGACTCCTGTCCAGGACAGTTTTCTAACTCACCAGCAATTACATAAGCATTTTCAACGGAGCAACATGGTCCATTAATATTTTCTTTGAACATTGCAAACTAAGTTTGAAGACCAGATAAGTTGCCTAAAATTAAAATACATAAATAAATATATATACATACATACATAATTTCCGCCTCTTTTCTTCTACCTTTTATCAGTAAAAATAAAACTTCATAAATGTGCTATATTATGGCTCTGGGAACAGCTAAATCATATGCAGATGAAAGTGCCTGTAGGAACACAATGTACAAAGTTCAGAAGGAGTTTAAATGCTTTCACTTTAGCTCACAATCAGTAGGTGATATACAAGAATGAAAACAAGACTGTTGTGATACAGAGTTTTCAACTATAAAACTTCTGAACCTCAAAGTGGTGAATTTAGGATGGAAAAATGTTAAGTGTGCTATTATTACAAATACTGTAAGTACATTTATTCATAGACAATTGCTTTTGTCAAGAAAGGTTGGACCAGATGGTCCTTGAGGTCCCTTCCAACCTGGTATTCTATGATTCTATGAATTGAGCTGTCTCAGCTGTTTCTTTGAATGCTTAAGCCTATAATCTATGGCAAACACTTACGGCAAATTAAGAACTTAAGAGAAACAAAGAAGATAGAAGTTCCTGACATCTCTTAAATTCAGTACAGGCAAAGTAACAACAAAACAAAACGAGACATCTGGAACTTAATAATATGCAACAGAAGTTTAGCTCTACTTTTACACCATTGTTTCCACAGTACTGCAAGATCACTCAGTAAAGTTTACTGTGTAGATCCAGAGTACGCTGCTTTATACTCTAATCTAAATTAGCAACTTCCTAACTAAAAACCGTAATGTACTTTTTATTCCCTATAGAAAACAAACTTTAGAAAACCTACTCTTGCTGACTGCAGGTGTGAAGATGTTTAGATGTATTACCTATTACAAGTGAACCCAGCAGAATGAATTCAAACTATATTGGCATCAAATGTGTCCAACCATCTAAACTCCTTTAACTCAGAGTCCCAAAAAGAATGTCTGAGTTACCGTATAAAATATATATACTATATAAAACCGAAACTTTACTTATGCTGTACTGAAATTAAAAATAACATCACAGAAATCTAATCAAATTGTTCTGTAGAGGTTTGAGAATCTAAATTAAGAAATAAAACAAACTTTAAAAAGTTTCGAGAAGAAACTCCACAAAATATTGCTTTTTCTTATCATTCCAGCTCAGTCTAATCTTACAATTGAAAAGTTCCCACCTTTTATAATATAGTTTTACCAACTATATTAAAAAGAGTTTGTTTTTCCACCATGAATTTAGTTCCAAAACAGTGAAAGGTTAAGACTGCCTCAACATTCCCCTTATTTGAAATTATACCAATTGGTAAGAGGATTTTGTGTGTGGATGCATGCAAGTCAATAGAAGACCACATCACTAATCCTTTGCCTTTATTCCTCTGGAACTACAAGATGAAAAACAGGCATTCATCGAATGAGAAGAAGATATGATAAAGTTATCAGGGTCAGACGGGAAAGCTTTTAGAAGCTTTTAACGTTTATTTTGCAAGCTGTGAAGTAATTCTACCCCAATCAAAGGGAGAACTTAAGAGCAGCTGTTGAACTGTACATATATATATATATTCTTGGTAAGTCAATAATGTTGTTTGCATTCTTTAAGTCAAATAGTAGCCTGCTAGATTGTGACCTAGTTAAGCATTACAACTACACAGTTGATAATACTACACTTCTCGTGGCTGTAAAGACAAAGGCCATTTTAAGTGTTGTCAAACAACATTGTGACACCGAGCAACTGGCATTACACAGAAAGATGAATGAATGACAAAAATGATGCATACGGTGGGTGAGAATCTAATTTAACGTCTCAAATAATGGGTTTTAAGGCATGGAAATATAAAACCTTCATCCAATGATGAGGGGAATGAAAGCAGGATATAAAGTTCCCAGAAAAATTGAAAGTATTACTAGAACATTTGCTCTGTTCGCAGTACACTTAATGCTTTTCTGTACCATAAAAAGAGGCATTCAGTAAGTGAAGTCGGATGACACTTCTTCCTCCCTTTTTCTGAACTGCATGTTACTTTAGAGGATAGAGATTTTGAGTTATAATAGGTTTATGAAAGAGCCATACAGTGCTCAATATCAATTGTAGAAGTAATTGAAACATTCAGAAAAGCAAGCAAGGAAGGAAGCATGAACAAACTAAATAGTAAACAACAATACCACCATGTTTACCCATGGAATATTTTACTTTGAAGACTGCATGTGGTTCTTGTGGCCTCTTTACCAAAAGAATATGGCCAGAACTAAAAAGGCCAAAGAAGAATGAAAAATAATAATAAAAGCTTTGGAACAATTTCCATAAAAAGTAAGATTGAGTTGTTTTATGATCCTTCAGGCTGGAGATAATATGGTGGAAGGAATACGAGAGTTACTCATCACTGGAACCAATACAGTCAGTAGCAAATGACAATTCAACCGTCTCTGTAATACAGGGAGGGGAGGGAACTGAAAAAAAAAAACACCCTGGGAACAAAAAAAACCAACAAAACAAAACAAAACATGGAACTCCTCACAAGAGTTTACTGGGATTCAAAAAGGAACTACACAAACCTTCTGAAAGAAATACCCACTGAGGACTTAAAAACAAAGGTGATGCTTCTGCCTCATGAAGTCCCTCAGCTGCAAAATTTTGAAAATTGGCCGTATGTTCTGAGGGGAGGTAAGAACACACATTAGATTAGTCGGTACTCTTACCAAGGCACACACTACAGGCTACTGAGACAGACTACTGGGCTAAGCAACAGTTACTGCTACAAGCTCTCTTTTTTATCAGGACATAAAAAGCTCAGGTGAAGTTTAAGCCTGCAAAAAGTCAGGGCAATGGCTTTGTTAAAACTGCCAATTGACAGTAGTAAATTATAATTACTGACTAAAGGTCATTGATTTACTGTCATCCCTTAGCTGTACAACAACAGAAAGCAAAGCTACCACTTGCCACTTCATGGCATAAATCATATTTCTGTCATTTCACTGTGCCATCTACACAGCAATCCTGGAACAGCACTTTTTTTTTAATTCAATGTCAAAATTATTTTAAGGTTAAAGGAGACATTTAATATGCATCGACATACTTCAAGACTTTTAACACAGTAAGTTTTGTATGAATGACAGCTTGACAGTTTAAGATGGCAGATAAATGAAAAGAAATAGAACTTCTGAAGGAAAATGGTTGCAGCCACTCTATGAAGGTAATGATAGCTTTTAGTTTGAATGGAATATACATGCACTCTCCTAAAAATAGACCGGAAAAAGAGCTTTTTCATACCTCAGCAATATGCTCATTTAATGAGATAATAAACAGCATTGCTTTAGGGGCACATTGGTATAAAAAAGCTACATCCACATATAGAAAAATTGTTAACTTTATACGAGTAACTAATGTGTTACACAAAGAACAAAATAATCTCTTCTCTGAAAAGGTCTCAAATCTAAAGGTAGACAAGTACACATAGCAGTTCTGTGACATGCACAAGTTCACCAGCTCAGTTCTCTAGACCTTACTAAATTCTACATGAATGATGTTTTCCAATAATGAATCATAATTACCCAGTGATCCATTCAGAGTCTAAGTTACACAAAACTGAATTTACAAGCAGACAACTAGAACCATATCAAAAGAAAGAAATGTGACCCACCTGCCTTTCTTGCCGAGGCTGGCAGATCCTAGTTAGAATTATTTGTTTTCACCAGATAACAAAGGAAAGGCAACAAAAAGTGCTAAATAAAACCCCTTTGCGACAGGACTCCTGTTTAAAACACCTGACAATACATGAAGTCATACACTAAAATTCCCAGCCTTATGGAATTCCAGCACAGGACTGCAGTTGAGACAAAACAGCACTTACGTTGCTTGAACCTCTGGTTGAGTGTCTGAGGTGCTTTCTCCAAAATTCTCCTTAAATTATATGTGTTAAAACAAACCACTTTTTATTCCATTAATTCAGAAAGCGCACCTACGAAGAGGACAAATCGGCATCTAACACTTCAGGGGGCACTGGTTTTCAAGCACAAACACTGACAGTGAGATTAACAGATGAAATCTGAGCTCCTATGAAGAAGGAAAAGTGCACTGATTCCATTCTGTGTGAGATTTGACTCTCAATGACTACGTTTCAATGCAACCACTTTAGTAGATATATTCACCATTCTGCAACATGAGAGAGCTCAAGTGTAACATTTGCTTCCTCCTTTGGCTTGAATGTTATGATAACTTAGTCACACAATGCTCTTCTGAGGGAATTGTGACCTACACAGAAGAAATTGGTGTGACAGAAGACAGCTTGCTTAGTATTTTTGGGCACAGTTGACCAATCTCCTGCAGCAATTTTTTCAGCAACAGGTGACAAAAATATAAACTTCATAATAGCCCTATGAAGGCTGATAAATTTTGTAAAGCTTTTCAAGAGAAAAGCATTGGTAACAAAGTTTTAAACATTAAAGTCATGAACAGTTTTCAGCAAGGTCACCTACTGTCGAGGCCTGAAATAATTTAAATGCAATTGTTGCCAAATGTATTTTTAGGTAAAATGTTACCTACCATCTATCTATATTTATTTTTATACATAACGACTTTATTGTAGATTGACAGAAGAAAATGCTTTAACAGAGTAAAACTAAGTCTACCTGGCACACAACTTGAAAAATCTGGAAAAAATAACTCCAAACCAGATGTCAATTGTCTTTTTACTCACAAAACACATGGTGTTGCCAAAGAGATGTAAAAGAAAGTGTATCACATATAAAGACCACATGAATATAGTTTTATAGAAATAAGTAAATCATGGGTTTAGGTAAAATACAGTCTTTTCAAACCCACTTACAAATGTGGCATAATATTAAACAAAGACAGGATTTCTTATCTATCATATCCATGTGTTGCATAAAACCAGTGATTAATTTAGATTGGAAAGGACCTCTAGAGGGATCTGGTCCAACCTCCAACTTAAAGCAAGACTAACTACACCGTATTGTACAGGGGAATTACAAAGGGACTTTTAAAACAAAGGAAAAGTCAGCTTGAAAGGAAGGACAGACGTTCATGCTTCGTTTACAATGGAGGAGAGGAACCTCATAAGGGCAACAAAGCAACCACCAAAGCCTGAGCAGACAATGGAGAAATCACCCCACTGGCATCGCAACCTCCTCCCCCTGCCTTGAGGAGCAACCTCCTCACCAGGTGACAGGTGCAGCTGCACTCACAAAAATCACTGAATGATACGGGGTTGGAAGGGACTCTGGAGATCATCTAGTCCAACCCCCCTGCCAAAGCAGGTCCACCTAGAACAGGTTGGACAGGAACACATCCAGGCAGGTTTTTAGTATCTCCAGAGAAGGAGACTCCATAACCTCTTTGGGCAGCCTGTCCCAGTGCCCTGCTACCCTCAAAGTAAAGAAGTTGAGATGGAATTTCCTATGTTCCAGTTTGTGCCCGTTGCCCCTTGTCCTGTCACCAGGCTCCACTAAGAAGAGTCAGTGGCAGTTCTGGGTGTAGCAGGCGGAGTGGATCCTTGGCTCAGGTGGGCTATGTGACTTGGGGGGGATGGGGGGAGGGAAGCTTTACCTCCAGCCTGCAAATTAGCAGATTGTATGGAGTGGCCCTAATATAAAGATGATCTACATCTCCAGGAAGAGGTGTGTGCAATTAGATGAACTCATAGTGCTGAACGTGCAGGCATTGCTTGTAACCCACACTGCCCATGGAGCCTGTGTGTCAATAACTGTGTGGGGGAAGAGGGGAATTAGAACTTTTCATGATTAGTTATGAAAAATGTTCAGATATATGTAGGCTTTTATGAATGCTTTTAATTGTCTGACACTGATTTATCTGTTGTATTGCTGGTATTGATCCTAAGCGTAGAGTTCCCCGGCTACCACTTCATTATATCACGTTCATAAATCAATAAATTGCTTTTTGTAGTTTAAACTACATGATCTAAACACTTTTTCCCTGCAAGTCAACAATACGACTTTGAATATATCAGTCTTTAAATTAATTTCTAATGTTCCTTAGCAGTTGTACATACATAATACAGAACAAACATGCTTTTTTGCAGGTGGGGGGAGAAATAAAAAGTGTTTCCTTGGAGAAGATTCATTATTCAGCTGCATCCAGTTAACTCAAAACACACCTTTTAGATAAGTAGAACCCTAATGAGACTCCAGTACCTTTACGAACTTTCCAAATTCCTTCACCTCTGATTAAATTCAAAGTGGGCCTCGCCATTTAAGTCTTTTAAAATCCTATGCTTGCCTGCTTCACAGGTTCTGACATTATATCCAGCATAAATAGGAATACCACACATTTGCATGTTAATTAAAAACAGATCTAAAAGAAAGGAAAAAATATATTGAATATAACTAGACAACAGACGTGTATTTTTTGCTTCACACTGCAGAATAACAGCTCATAGATACAAATGAAGAAACAGGCAAGGTTAAAATCACTTGCATTTTAACAAGTAAATTCCAAGCTGGATTTACAGTTGCAAGTTTTCAGGTTTGTTCAGCACTGCTGAGTAAGGCAAAAAAATTTTTACCTCTAGGGAAACTAAACATAAGGTCAGTCTCAGAGATACAGGTCTTGCCTCAGCAAGTTTACCTCAGCAAAACAGAAATACCTTGCCCTCACTATTTTGCCAGCACTACCCACGCACAGTTACCATGGTTATAAAAATCCAAACCCATGCCACTCCCGCTTCTATTTTTCTCTTTAATTGTGAAAACAAAGTCTCAGTCTGGCCAGATGGCTTCAGGTCTCCTGACTCAAAATGTCTCTCCCCTAACAAACTACTTCATTGTATACATAATATCAGATGACAATTAAGCATGAAAAAAATTCAATTATGTCAAAAAATGATATATGATTCCTAACATCACCTTTACCCAATTAGCACCTTCATAAAAGGAAACTTGGTAACGTGAGCAAGGCAGACTGTTGCACAATCCACACCTCTCAGACCACACGTGCCCGTTGCCCCCACAGTCACCTACCTCAGCAATGTCTGGCAGAAACAGAGAGTTCAAAATTATACCAAAGTTATATGAAAAAAAAAAAAATCATGACTCACATACAGGAACAAATCATCAGCTAAAGAAAGAGATAGTAGGTGACCACATTATTACAGAAGTCATCAATATCCTCTGCACTTCATACTGTGTGAGTCATCTTACAAACAAAACTAAAGCAGCAGCAGAACCAATAAGCCCAGGTTTACTACTAGCTTTGTGTCTTCTGGTTGAAGACACTGCCTCATACCCTGCCTCATACCCCATCACAGCAGTGTCTTTAATACAATTTTTTTCTAAACAGAGTCGAAAGCCATACCCCATTAACAAGAAGCTCTCTAGTCATTTCCCCAATGCCAAAAATTTTAAATGCATGAGACTTGAATGACAGCCCAACTCTCTTCTGAATTCCTTCTTCGTACTTCTAACATTACAACCCTACAGGCTCAGCTGTTTGAAAACCCTTTCAGAAAAGGCTATACCTGAATTTCTAACATGAAGACTGAAGGGCAGGAGAATGAAACCATTCAAGGCAAAAGTTGTACAATAGATCGGTTAAACTACAGAAACAAAAGAAAGTGAGCAGCCACTGCAAGCTATTAACAGTTTACAAATTTAGATTTTGAAGTAATTACTGATGTACGCAATTGGGTGAGAGACAACACAGACAGTAGTTTAAATTGCACAAAGAAGCGTAGCATTTAATTTGACAACATATAACCACTTCACAATTCTGTAAGAAGCACATAAAATCTAGGTGTATAATCTATGAAAATATATACACAGTATTTTATGTTTTACAGCTGGGGTAGGACTTGCACACCTAAAAATCTTCAACTCTTTCGAACTAGTGCAACTGGCTCCCTGCAAACTTCGTCTAAACTTAAACCAAACAGCCTCAGTGCCTGTTTGGGGTTTTCAACTAACACTATGTCTTGGGGTTTCAGACCTTCGTGCTCAAATATAGTTGTACAACAAACACACGTAAGGCTTTGGAATTCCAGAATTTGTGCGAGGTAGAAGAAAAAGCTGATGAAAGTCACGATTTAGTTCTTTTGTGTTTGACCTCATTGCAAATATAAGATTCTCATTTCCTGAGGAATGTAATTAAGTTGTGGAATTCTTGTACCACAGCAGAATGACTTGAGTTAACAGAACCATAAACAAAACTGTGTAAACGACTAAAAAAATAAATAAATTATAGTACTGGAAAGATTCACAAGCATTTTAAAAACTATGTTAAAAATAGCTGCATGCCAAATATTAAACAGGAATCTAATTCAGTAGTGATTTCCATTTTCAGCCCTGGAAGTTAGAGACAAATTGCTCTTGCCAGTTGCAGAAGATACAGTATCCTGGAGTTTCCATAGGGAAAAAATAAACAGTGAAAAGCAGAAACAAACCCCCTAAGATTTACTGTACAAGGAGCTCTTAACAATCATTATACATTGCAAAACAGTCCTGCAGACTGAGACATCTATTACTGTCATGAACAAACTTCTTTAAAATGAATTCCTTAAAAATCTGACATGATCTGTAGCTATTCTGAAAACTATTTTTTGCAATTCCTTAGAAATTCCCTGTTTAATCTCCCGATTAGAGAGAAAAGTCACAAAGAACCTGTGGTATGCCATAGAAACGTACTATTTACATAGCACAAAATGATCAAGCCAGTAGTTTCTATGGTGTCCTATGGGCTGTGGATGATTTTTTTTATTTCTAATGAAAAAGACAACGGCTTTGTTGAAAAACAAATGGCTTTGTTTTGATCAAATTAAAATATACTTTTAAAATTCTGGGGCATACAAAAGTAAAATGAACTATATTCTAGCAAAATAGAATTCAGATTTTTGTGCCAGTAAATTTTAACTCTGAAATTCCAACTCAGTCAACAGACTTCTATTTTGTTAAGTAAAAAGGATAACATGATAACAATATGGCTATTCTAAAACATGGGGAATATTACACAAAGGATCACTGTGGCAGGAAACTGGAGTCACTCATTCATCAGAATTTTAAGTATTTTCAGAGTACAACTGAACAAGCTACAATACACCCACAAAATTTATTTTTAAGAGGTCAGTGGGGTTGCTTGCTCTATTACTGATTGTCTTTGCTAACTATTTAATACAGAAAGTATGTTGAAGACATTAAATGTATAATGTAGACAATAAAACGCAACATATGCAACATACCCACAGGAAAGGCCAGTGGGAAACAAATTGCATAATTCTTGGTATTTTGCAACTATCTCTAAAAACAAAATATTAAGTCACCAAGACAGATAAGGGAAACCATCAATCACACTCCCACAGTTACACTAACAGGTTTGCCTCTCCATACTCATACATCCATACTCACTACATGAATACTCACTACATCCATAATTCAGTTGCATTAAGATATTCAGTAATCTCATAGTACAAGCAACATGCTTAACTCAGCGTATACACAAATTTTACGTCCCACGGGCTCCTAAGTTTTCTTCCATCTGATAAAACATCACACTTTACACTTAAGAAGCAGGCTGTTGTTTTGGTTTTTTTTTTTTCCTGTTTTACCATTATGGAAAACTTTGGAAGATCTGACAGAGCCTTAAGGCAATGCTGGTATTACAATGCTGTGGACTTCCAAAAAATCCAAATAAAAACCAATAGCACATTAAAAAATTATCATATTATTTTCAAATAATGTTTGCTTATGAACACACAAGCATAATTTGAATTTCCCTGTTTACCTGTAGAATATGATGGTGGCATTCCTTTCTCCATCTAAATGTGAGGCATTAATGGGATTAAACTTAGTTTTGGAAAGTTTCCAGCCTTTCAGTCACAAGTAGCAAAACATAATGAATAAAACCAGCGTTTTTTTTTCAAGCAACAGTGCATATTGTGATTCTGATGTGCCTACATTATTTTATTTTTGTTGACTGCAATTGTAACAAACAACTGAAAATGAAGATTACCTAATATCTGGAAAAGGATGACCAAATATAGCACCCGCGTCTTAAAACATCTATCTTTCTGAAACCACCACAGAACACACAGAACACGTAGAATTATTATTTAAAAAGTAGCTGCATTACAAACTACTATAATTGATTTACTTTAAGCAAATTCATTTAATTGGATTCTCAACTCATTTTCAAGCTAATGGGGGGGGAATATTTCATATATTTCCTTGTTTATCCTAAATCCACAAATGCCCCACAACAGCAGCTCAGAAAAACTGTGATGCCATAGGAAGAAGCTATGAAAAAACACACATGCAGCACAACAATACGTGCAACGGAACTAACGGTGGTCTTTTGAACTGGATCCAGAAAAGACCCTAGTGAAGCTCTTGCAAGACATTACCGTATTAAGTTGAGGCTGAAACTCATGAACTACATGCCCATGAAGTGGAGTTCACAAAGTACAGCGTAACTGCATGAATTAGAGGAAGGCTAAATTGCAGTCTCAGGTAAAAGCATGCTCTGATGAGTGCATCTTTTAGGAAGAGAAAAGGAACAACTGGAATTGTCCATTGCTGTCAGTGCCAACAACTAACACAGCTGTATGAGAACCCAGTCAAAAGTCAAGTTCATTTTTATTAGGAGTTCATTTTTGTTAATATTTTTTTCTAAACATGGCAACAAGTGTCAGCTGGACTTAAATTTTCTTTTTTCCTCATTGTCTTTTTGGGCCCCATTTTTTTCAGCCAGCTGGCCGGATGGCAGTCACTTCCAGGGTAACTGTACCACCAGTTTGTCTTCCATCATCTGTTTCCTAACAGAAGGATTACGTTTTGGATGCCTATAAAAACCACTGCATCTACTGGTTTATAGCTGAACCTATGGCTTATACATTCATCTTTTTAAGACCTAAGAATTTCATGTCTTTTACTAGTAGTAGATTTTTACACTCTTTATAAAGCAAGTTAAGAGAAAGTGATTGAACTTCTCAACCTAACAACTTCAAGTGGTCCAGTTGTCACACAACAGAAATATTTTAGCAACTATAGAAGTGGTACACTACACAANAATCCCCCCTGGGTTTTTTTTTTTTTTTTTTTTAACCTGCAGGCACACACAAATTCTTTCAAAGTCATTACTAGCGCTAGGTAATACATCCTTTTCGTCATCACGGTGGAATCAAGACAGTGTGCAATACAAGCCTAGGTAAATGACCACGCTTATTGCTGGTAAAATGTACCCAAGCAATGAAGTTATGTCTCACACAGAACTGTAGGATCACTAATAATTTCAAACTATTTGATACTAACACCAAGAGTTTTATTGCCTTTTCCCCCCCCCTCCCTCACAAACCCCTTAAAATAGCTTCAAGACTACAGAAGGATCCTCCCACCGATATGGAATAAAATACAACCACCTATCAAAGGTTCCAAACAAGCTCTTTGAAAATTTTTGCTTTGAGCTGCAAGCAGCAAATTATTGTAAAATATGCCATTGGTCTTAGGAGTTGCCTTAAATCAGTAAGGCACAAGGAAGAGCCTATCTCTCTTAGCAGTCAGATACTCCTACAATGTTTACAGATCACATTTACTCTCTCTGTCAAATCCATAACAAACAATGTTTTATGTCTTAACTAGAGCTGGTAAAACTCGTATGTCTTGCAATAGTACTTGGCAAAGTTATATCACTTTGTTTATTAAGGAGCCACTAAGACTAGAGGAAGCAAACTGGTGCCATGCATACTATCCAGTCACTGCATACAACAAAAATGTTACTTAATGAACCTGAGGATGACAAATGAGTCGATCTTTCTTCATTACTGCGTGATAACCCAATGCTCAGTCAATGAAGAGAAAGTAAACAGTAAAATGGAGCAGGAGAACATTACAGTTTAAGCTAGAGAAGGATCAGATGACTAAGAAATAAGTATTCTAAGAATTCAGAACCAGCTTTCTAAGAATACCGTTTTGCATAAAGCTGGTATAAAACAAATCGTCGCGGCTTCTGAGATAAAAATCATGTTATTGAAGCTCTCTATTGCAGCCATTGTGTTTATTAACAAAACTTACCTGGTAGATTTACAGTCATTGTAAGTTTTGTTGAAGTAAAACCAGAACATAATAAGCAGCAATACCTTCTGAAATTCACACTACACTACTTCTAATCACATCCTGCAGCGTGGAGGCAAGCTTTTCTCACACAAAGAATTTCTCCTATTTTTCAGAAATGTTTACAACAAAATAAATGTAAGAATATAAAATGATGACTACTATTTCCTCTTCAGAGAAAACTGATTTTCAGAGTTGCCCCTGAAGAAACCAACTACCACAAAACCATGAAAATCATAAAAATACCCCTCATATCCAATTACATCTTGCAGATTTTCCTTCCTCTGACAAATGTAGTGCTTCATAACTCAGCTGTATAGCAGGTTAGTCCCTTTGGATTGCTAAATTTGTAAACTGACCTCCTCATGGTGAAGGAACGCGGAACTGGGATTGCAAGGAAGACACACATACCTAGCAGAAAACTTATTTCCTGCTATTTTTATCAGAAAACAAGTTTTATATTAACAGCACTTCTGGAAGCAGTCAGGAGATAAGGGCTAGGAATGGGAGTAATCCTAAAACACACTTCTTACCTACTCACGTTTACACATTTACCAGTGTTTGTGTTAAAGCGGTTTTGCAATAGTTTCTCAGGTGCTCTTGCTAAAAATCAACCTCTCTCCCCCTCATTATCACTTTTTATTTGTTTCTATTAAGTAATTTAATGGCCATAACAGAGGACTCCTAAAAATACTCAGAATACTTAGCTGTTGTGTTAAAAAATACAGTGTACACTTAATTCAGTAACACTGTTATGAAGAGAAAGTTGTTTGGACTCTGCAGGCATTAAAATCCAAAAGTGAAAGTACTTCAACTTTCAGAGGTGATAATCACCCAAACGCGTATCAAATTCCAACAGAGTTCAGGGTGTTAACCATTTTTTGAATACCAGGCCTCCAACATGAAAAATTTTGTTCTGCGCTGTTGGGTACAATCCTGACACAGAGAACTTGTCTTGAGGGCAGCATCAACCACTGCAAAAGATACCTCACAGGCAACTAACAACTGAAGAAGCAAAAAGCTTATTTCTTAGGGGCAGCCATATATAGTATTACTGGGGGGCTCAGAGACTCCCTCCTCTTCTGGCCTGGTTAATAAGACCTGCTGCTCCCTAACAGCTCTCGAAGTCCCACAAGAAGCAAGGTAGAGCAATAATTCCAAAGGGACAGAGATAGACAGAGATCTATGCTGTAGATAATACAGCTCTCTACAAACACATAGATGAATAGAAGGGGACAGTACTGCATTGAACACCCACACAAACACAGGCAGCACAGATACGTCCATCCTGTTCCTAAGGATCAGTACTTGGAGATAAAAGAGCCTTCACTAGTGCATAATAGCTACCTGTTAGAACCCTCTACCATCTATCAGACCCTCACCCTGCTTGCTGGATAGTCCAGCTTGAAGTCTGCTAGCAGTTCAGCAGCTCACGCAAGCATTCTAGAAAGACTTTCACAGGAGAAAGAAAGAAAAAAAAGAAGAAAAAAAAAAGTTCAATAAGATAGGAAAAGCAATCAGGCAACTGGGCTTCGCCAGGCAAACGTACTAACCAGCTGCGCCCTTTTATCTCTTCCTTCCCTCCTTTTTTCTAATACTTGTTTCTTCTCGTTTCACTTAGATCCTTCTCCACCTCTAGTCTTTGCCTTAAATATCCCATCGGAGATCTGTACAATCTCAAAATTCCTTTGTTCGGTCCCCAATTCCACCCCTACCACACTCCTCATAACAACTTATGTGCCTTTATTCAACAGCTCCCCCTCCCCAGTTTGCCTGACATTCCAGAGAGTTTCTGTCAGTGAATCACCTCAGCAGGTTTTGCAACAGAGATAATGGCTTCATTGGTCACCTTTGCTGGGTTTAGGAGCAGCTGATTCAGAGAGGTCAAGCTGAGAGGATCAGTTCTTCACCTTGTCACTGTGCCTCTGGTCATTATCTGCTTATCTGAATAGCCATTAGCCAGATAACCTTACATACAGGATCTCAAAAAGCAACAGCTTTTGAGACAGCTTAGCTATTTCACTGACACTTTAGTGGTTTTGTTGTATTATTTAGTTCTATTTTTTATTTAAAAACATTTAAACACGATAAAAAATACATTTTGAGTATACTGTAGTCATTAAAAAAAAAATCAAAAATAACAGGCAAGAAAAAAAATTTAATGACAGCTTAATGTAGCTGCAAACCATACCAAACCATTACAACAGCTGGTGGTGAGGGGCAATGCCACTCTTTCCTACTGTTATACAACCCATCTTTCCCTCACCCCTAGTTCCAACCTAGTTCCATCTTTCCCTGTTCATTCCAGCACTTGTTCTGGTATCTTGCGAACAGATTTTCTTGAGTCCTGATATATCGGTGTATCCCCCTTTATCACACTTATGATACTCCTGCCAGGTAAAATTTACCGTTATGTCTGTTTTACAAGACAGGGATTATAGACCTAGTGACTATCTGACTGACTTTAAATTAGTTTTTCAAAGATACCACACAGTGTTTGCCTCAAGTGCAGGGAGCGTCGTATTATCCATATTTAATAAGTAACACAAGCCAGCAAAGCCAGGGGAAATAAGAGAAAGCCAGATTTGTGTGTCCTACCCCAGATGTATGTTAGAATTATAGAATAGTTTGGGTTGGAAGGGACCTTTAAAGGTCATCTAGTCCAAAACCCTGCAATAAGCAGGGGCATATTCAACTAGATCAGGTTGCTCAGAGTCCCGTCCCACCTGACCTTGAATGTCCAGGGACAGGGCATCTACCAGACTCTGGGCAACCTGTGCCAGTGTTTCACCACTTATTATAAGAAATTTCTTCCTTATATCTAGTCTAAAGCTTCCCTCTTCTTATTTAAAGCCATTAGCCCTTGTTCCATCACAACAGGCCCTGCTAAAAAGTTTGTGCCCACCCTTCCTGTAGGTCCCCTACTGAAAGGCTGCAATAAGGTCCCCCTGGAGCCTCCCCTTCTCCAGGCTGAACAACGCCAACTCGCTCAGCCTGCCCTCATAGGAGAGATGCTCCAGCCCTCTGATCATCTCTGTGGTCCTCCTCTGGATCTACTCCAACAGATCCATGTTTTTCCAGCACTGGAGGCCCCAGAACTGGACACAGTACTCCACATGGGGGTCTCACCAGAACAGAGCAGAGGGGCAGAATCACCTTCTTCGTCCTGGTGGCCACAATTCTTGTTATGCAGCCCAGGGTATGGCTGACTTTCTGGGCTGCAGGAGCACATTGCTCAGTTGAATCTGTCAGAGTGGCTGAAGTTTCCCAGCAGGACAAGAGCCTGTGAGGGCGATGCCTCCTGTAGCTGAAGTAAGAAGCCTTCATCAATAGGCTCCCATTGATCGGGTGGCCTGTAGCAGACATCAACCACAAGGCTCCTTTTGTTGCCTCAGTCTCTAATTCTCACCCATAAGCTTTCAACATGCTCATGGCTATTCTTCAGACAGCTCTTCACACTCCATCCATTTCTCCACGTAGAGGGCAACGCCTCCGCTGTTCCTTCCTTGCTTGTCCTTCCTGAACAGCCTGTAGCCATCCATAGCCACACTCCAGTCAGGGGATTCATCCTACCAAGTTTCAGTAATGGCAGCTACATTCTAAGATGACTTCTTATTTTCCTAAGGGAAAATTATCAGGCAGAGAGGCTGTAAAAGGATTCAGAGGAAACAAGTGCACAGTAATACTGCTGAAAGTGGCAGGGAAGGGGTCAAAAAAAAGAGACAGAGAATCTCCCTGTCTTTACCATACACAAACACTGTTGTAAACACCAGGATAGGAAGCCAGCTTTTGCCTGAAGAATCAAAGACACTCTCAGTTTATTTTTGGTTTTGCTGCACTGAAGAGTTACATTGCCCAGCATTTACTAAATGTAAACCTTAAGATACAGAAAATATGCCTACAGCAGCAAAGTTCAGATTCCTAGTTTGTACTGGTGTAGGTCCATTAACAATAGTAACAGTGTAGACCATAAACTAGTGCCAAGATAGACACTTTTGCTACATCTAATGACATACAAAGTTGGGAATAAACAACAACACTCTTGCTTAGCTTTCACTGTTAATAGTTCCAAAAGAGAATTTTCAACCTGTTTTTAAATAAGGCCAAACAATTTTAAGGTAATTATACTTTATTAGCTATTTTTTTCAGAATTAAAAAGTGCCTTACATTGCTTTATGTACAAGCAAAGTTTTATATAAAAGGCATTAATTTAACTATTCAAAATGCTTTTTTCTCTGCTTTTGTGGTGTGCTCTTAAATAGTGACTATATTCAATAATAAAAAAGGCTCAGTTCAGCTAAGAATTTAGATATCATACAGAATAATTGCATGTCAAAAAAATGGGTTTAATTTAGCCTTGGCTATCAACATCAACCAAAAACTGCTTCTATACTGTGGTTAGTCGATTCATTATGGCTAGCCACAGGATACTAATTTGCTACTTTTATTTGAAGGTTTTGCTGTCTGTTTTAATTTGTGCCCTTATTTGCTTTTCCCTCTTTCCCCAGTGGTCCCATCTTCATTCGCATTCATTTCAGATGATTCCACAAGGAAACCACAAGCCCTGCCAGTCAGGGACCTCAGCACAACCCTTAAGAACCTATCTTTCCAACTTTCCTTTTGTTCAAAACCTTGCAAACTAGGTATCTCAACTGTCAAGGTATAGAAGCTGTCCTGAAAAGCCAATCAAAGCAATCAAGAAAAGAGTTTTAAGCTTGTTAAAGAGTTTTAAGCTTGTTTCCAGTTCTCAAATAAAAAGACCACCTGAAATACTACCAAACATATTGTAAAAATATACTCTACTTCTAAATTAGTATTTAAATAAATTACCTTTTTGGAGAGCCCAGTTGAGCTCCTATCAAGTCTAACTTTTCTTTAAAAACTGGAGAGTTGACATTTTTACTATTTGCTCATCTAACCTTCACAAAAACTTCATTCTTCTACACCTCTTCAATTCTACCTGGATATACTTAATCCTCCTGTACCCAGGGTTCTCCTCCTGCTTTTACATTCATCTCTAAAGCTCATCTGAAATGGGTGAGACTGAAAATTTTTAAGAACAGGATTCTTTCTTTTCTCATTCTAGAATCTCTCTATCAGGCAGACTAGCTCTCCTTTGGAAAACCACATAAGACTCCAGAGTTTGGTTTCGTTTCTGGCTATTGCTTGTTTTTTCAGTAGTCATAAAGGAAAGAGGATGTTCTTTCAGGAAATCCTCAGGTTTCAAGTCAAGAATCTGTAAATAGTTTGAGTGGAATAGCACTTTCAAGCTTTTATGTAATTAATATTTTTCACTTTGGAAACTACTGTTGTAGAAAAACTGTACCAAGTGAAATTCAGTACAAGATCTCTTCCATCTGCAATTCCAACAGATCCAAAACACTTAGAAATAGTCTCTCTGACATGGAAGGTTCAGCAACACAAGTTCAGAGGGAAAGATTTTCCACGTCTTTGTTTCAGTAAAAATTTATAAGGAATACCTGAGTGAACTTTTACACACACTTGGATATTATGTATCTGATAAGATTGTTTAACATTTTGCGTACCTTACACTACACCAAAACTTTTTCTTTGAAGTTGCATAGTCTACATACATCTTGATTTTACAAAGCCATGGGAATGCCCTGGCTATTGCAGTGGTCCTCATTCCCACGCCTCCAAAACATCAAGACTGTCTAAAGAGACTAGTGGGAGGTGTCCCTGCCCATAGCAGAGGGGTTGGAACTCAATCTTTAAGGTCCCTTCCAACCCAAACCATTCTATGATTCTATATACAGCCACCATAGTTAAGGACACACCTGTATCAACATTGTATTACCCTTATTTTCAATAACCCGTGGCATACTTTGTTAAATAATATTTGAAAAACAAGAGACTGAAAGTTACATAACTAAAGGACAGGCCTGGAAAGGCAGAATTTTTCTATCTTGTCACAAATACAAAATCCCGTTTTAAAGCACTGTAGCGATGGTGGAAAGGATGTCACATATTCAAGTGACATTGTTTTTATCCTGCTTTTAAACACAACAGTGAATTCATGCTCCTGCTTCCTGCTTACAGAAATGAAAACAGTGCTGTACTACTGAAGACTCAATGTCACTTTTTTTTTTTTAATAAAATGAATCACTTCAAAGTGAATGCATAACAGAAGTTAGCAAAATCAAAGTCTCTTCATGCTGTGTAATTTCCCATGTCAAGACATTCACCTATTCCTGACTTTTTATATTACAAGTGTTCGGTGTCTATGCAAGACACTGTTTTCACTCAATAATTCCTGCAGAAGATTTGCTTTTTTAAGTAAATGATAATATAGAAAAGGATCCATCAAATACTTAGTATCTGTAATAACAAACATTCTTCAATTTCTGTATTAATATACATTAAAACACACTAATATTGAAACATGCCCCAGGTCCAACCAGTAACCAGGTGGAAAATACATTGTTAGTAGCTAGACACACACAAAGCACATGTATGCAACACGTATGCATATATACAGAACTGTCCACACAGGTAACAATGACACACACCTAGAGCACTTACACAAACACAGGCAGCACCAACAGAATATATACACACACACACACGCATGGTGTGGATCCATGCAGCAGCAAGGTTCACTCAGTCTCCCCAGTTGCTGGTATCTGGACATAAGAGGTCCTGAGGCCGCACACACACAGAGCTGGCCAGGACTCCCCTGGTCCTCCAACAGCCAACCCCACTGTGGTTTTTCCCTTAGAGCAGCCAGCTGCTCCCACAGTCTGACCCTTAGAGACACACATGGCTCCCTCACCACTTCATCTACTCAGTAGCTAGTTGGGGTTAATCTTTGCCAGCAGTCATATGTTTTCATACCTCATGCTCACTCTGGGCACTGGCACCACAGACACACAGGCCCCTGAACACTGATCACACTCCAGTGGCCAGCACTTGGTTTCACTCAATGCAGTCCCTCCAGCCACTGGCACCACAGACCCTGTAACCTGCAATCCCACTCCGGTTGCTAGCACTTAAGTCCACTCAGTCCAGTCTCTCCATTTGCTGACACTACAGACACATGGTCCCTCTGACTCATGGTCCAACTCCAATGCATGTAGGGTCTTGAGTGCCAGCAACTGATGTGCACAGAATCAGGACTCCCTCACCCAGGAAACAAGTTAATAAGGAATTTAGTGAGATAATACAGACTGGACTGATCCAGTGCAAGACACAGTCAGACAAGCATACTAACCAGCAAATCACCTACAAATGACTGGTCTTCTTTTTCCTTTAAATACCCCTATCTTGGCCATCTTCAGATCACTTAAATCAGTCCCTTTCTCCATCTTTGGTTCATCTCCAAAGCATGCCGTAATAAAACCTGTGCAACCCCAAAATACTCTTCCCCTGAAGCCCAAAGTGTGCCCCATAGCCCAAGGCAGGACCCCTCTCAGTGTAAAAGATGCTCCAGTCTAGACTTGTCCCGACGGGTCTCACGCCTGGATAATGGGGCTGAGGCTTCTTGGGAGAGCACCTTTTCTTTCAAATCTTTAATCTGTGTTCCTTGCCTGCCTTTGTGTCTCTGGGCTCTTCTGGGCTTCTGAAGATTGGCCTCTGACGAGCTGATGGACCTGTAGTAGCCAGGACAGGGTATTATTTGGGCTTCCCCCTCTTGCACTGCCTCTATGTTCTCCTCTGTGGGGTTGCAACTGAGTTTTAATCACATCACCTGAAAAAAGGAGGCATAGCTACACTAAAAGGAGATGCTAATTAAAACGTTCTTTCAACATATCAACTAACTTGTAACATAGATTTCCACATAGCACCAGACCAAAAATTCATCCTTCCAAAACTACAAGAATTAGAAGTCTTTTTAAAGCATCAGTTATGCTCCAAATATTACCTTTAAAAAAGCTAGTGATGACTTAAATTTTGCACAATGATTTCATTAACTGATGTAAAGCTAATGGGAATTAGCTTTTTGCCTATGTCCAATTTATAAAAAACAAAAACAAAAACCAACCAAACAAAAAAAACACACCAAAAAAAATCTATGTTCTAGCTAACACGGTATTTTGGGAATCATTAAGTAATCAAATATTAATTTATCTTATCCTGTCAACTTAACTTTCAAAACAAGGTCAGCCTTATTTAAGGTCTTCTGAACTGGAAAAACCTGATTTCATTAAATCTTTATGAATTAAAGTACAACAAGGAGAGAAAGTCATCCCAAACAGTACTAGTTATTAAAAAAAATTTGGGCAATGACCAAATGTAAGCTGCTTCAGTGCAGCTCTAAAAGCATTAGATCTAGTCATCTTTCAAAATGCAACACAATGATCAGAATTACTCTAGGCATTCAGTTCCTCAAAGCCACGATAGAGATACTAATTTCCTGTTTCAGCAGAATAGGAAGTGATTTTCTTTACATGCTTGACACAATTGTTTGAGCACAGCGTCTTTTATAGGCATCCTTCTGTTATACAGTAATAGAGTGCCAGAAAAAGAAATCATGTTGTTGAAAATACATTGAGTGTGTCTACAGTAACATTTTAGTTCAGATCAGAAATCCAAAAGATCTAGTCTCCTTGACATCAACACTTACTAGGCTATAAGGCACAGCAGAGAGCACATCAAGTTTTAGAGGAAACTAAACTTGAAAATACACTCCTAAAAGATCAGGCAATCTAGGAGATCAGAACAAGTAGAAAATAAAAAGTCTTTAAATTTCCAACAGGAAGGTGACTGGGGCACCAGCACCAACTATTTAGTTTTCAAGACCCACTCCTACAAATTGTGCTAATTGCTAATGTATACTCAGACAAATCTCTTTAACTGATACAGTTCTATGCAAACAAAAAATCAGTAATTGTATTACTGACTCAGCTTTCACTGGTAATTTCATCAATTACACCTGCCTTGGGGTTTAATGCATAAAAAAACCAAGGCCAAAAACAAAACAAAAAACGCACCTCTGTTAGACCTGAAATTCAATGGATGACAAAATTGCTTTGAACTTTGAAGCAGTTTTTCTATAGGATTCATAGATTTAAACCTTGAATAAGGGATTAACACATCTTGCTTCAAATAACACAGTGACACTAATCCACTGACATCTAAGAGGAAGAGTGAATGGCTAGAGACTGGTTTTCAAGGAATGCAATTATGATACAAAAACAGTCTAGAGAAGGCACAAATTTTTTTCATTAGTATTTATATGCATTAAAAACACTCAACTGTATTAAATCCACTTAAAATACTGTCATTTATTATTCCCCATCACACAGAGGAACAGAAGTAATCAAGTATCTGAAATAAAGACATTTCCTTTGCCTAGGAAAGGCAAAACATTATGACAATATCAAAAAGGAATCAGAAAACAGGTAACAAGACAGTCATAAATATCTCAGCACATACATTTAAGATGGGTAACTCCTCTCAGACTCTAAGCAATCTTGGAAACAGTGATACATACAACATTAAATCTTACATAGAAAAATCTATAGAAATCACAAAAACACAAGCGAAAAGCAAAATACATTTTTTTCTTGTTAAACTGTAGACCAGCAGACTTAGAAAAAACAATTGCACAAGGAAGCAAACAAAGTAAGATTAGGTTAGAATTCTGAGGTGCTCGTACTCTGCTGTCATTTACTTTTTTATTTTACAGGGATTTTAAATCAGTAGTCAGCTGATTATACCTCACATAAGATTACTATGTAACATACATAACTATACAACAAATAGCTAATGCTACATTATTACCTAAACACATAAAAGTGTGACCATGCAGAAATTACTGTAAAAATAATATGCTTCCATAAGTATGTACTCTGAGCAGCAACCAAGGTCAGAATGAAATGTATACACAGCCTTGAAAAAATTCTGCACAAATCACAAACTTGGTTCTTAAAACTGATCCTGGAAAGCTCCCATGACTACACTAGAAAGACCTCTACTTTTCAAGTTATGGACACAAAAACATGCCTTTTTTTACTCCCAGCTGCAAGAAAATGAAAATCCAAGTTTTAAATCCATATGCCTGAAGTATGTCTATGCGCGTACATAATTCTCTCACATGTCTATGAACACGCGCTTGCACATTTGCAAATGAGAGAACACAATGCACAATGACTGGGGCAGTTCTTTATTCAAGTACATCCTTGTTTGAGAAACTGCTTTATTCAAAACTCTGGTAAGCAGTAATTTCAATAGCCAGTATAATTTTGAAATATTTTGCCTGCATATAATTATGAGACTAAAAACAAACGTCTTTTCATGTGACTACTTACCCCAGGGAATAGCCTGTTAAAGAAATACATTCTCATGGTTTAACTGTGGCTTTATCCAGCAAGTAAGTACCCTACCTCCCCTACAAAGGCTTAGAGAGGCTTTAACTTGAGTAACATGTATATACACACACAAGTCAAACAAGAATAAAAACTAACAGTGATCTATAAATTAAATTATCCTCTCAGTCTTACAAGCAAATATGAAGCACATACATTGGTCAGGTAGTCTCACCAAAACAGGGAAGACTGATCTGGTAACCTTCAGAAATTTTGACTCAACTAGCCCTCACAAAGTAAGCTTGCCCTATGATAAAAAAAAAACCAAGCACAAACAGGCAAATTAATTTATTCTCAAATGAAAATTAGCATTCTGGAAAATATGATTGTAAAACAACTCTTGTCGTTTGCTGAAAGTACATGATACTGTAAATACTTGGTCAGAGAAATATTTGGGCTATGGTATCCAACATAAGCCTATTAGTATTTATTTTCTTTACTTGAATTAGTTAATTTTTGATTTTCATATTTGTCTCATTCACTCGAAGCAAGATACCAGGTAGGCAATTACACATTGTTTGGCTCCCTCCATACAAAAAAAGGTACAGAAAAGTAGCAAAAGGTGTTTCCATGCAGTCATAAATTAATAGATTCAGTTACAAAGAAGGCGGCATTTAAGTGTGCAATGTGATCTCCTGTTAGAAGCTGAAAGTTACTGTTTAGTAGTAAAAACTGTTTTTTCAAGTTTCATTGCCAATTTAGAACACAGGCCATTTAGAACAAAATTGACAAAAACAAGGTAATCATACATTCATTTTCATAAAACTTCCTTTATTAAATAACCATTCCAAATTACAGATCCACTTTCTTTCACAACTAAAAAAGAGAGCAAAGTACTTAAAGAACCCCCTTTTCAAGGGGCTACACCTCAGAATTTGTGCTTCTGAGAAAAGAGAAAGTGGGCTCAATCTTCTTTTCCCTTCATTTTTCCTCAGTGCCAGAGGGTGGCCTTTAGGTATTTGCACCAATACTCAACTCTTCTGTGAATTAAACTAGTTTCATTACTTTAAAAAGGAGGTTAAAGCAAAAGAGTGCAACAGGTGCCTTTAGATTTAGCCTTGCCATCTTACTCTCCTTTCACAATGTATTCATTGTGCCTTTCCAAGTTAACTACTAAAAACCTGTGCAAAACAACAGATTCATGCGATGTAACTTACAAATTTTACTTCAAATTAGTAAACTGCAGTAAAGAAGGCTAACTAAGCCCGTATCTGTAGATCAGTGCTCACATAGTAGTTTTATGAAAGACAAGAGTTTATTTTTAAAACAAACAAACAAAAAACAAAAAAAAAAAAACCAAAAAACACTAAAGCTGTCTAAAAAACCTAGCTATTACCATAATGGAAATCCAGTGGAAAGTCCCTATCAACATTTCAGATGATGCAGTCAACTGATATTATTTAAACACTGACTTCCTCCAGCTAATTTACTGCCAGGTGCACTGACTGACAAATATTTTAATTGAAAATAGAGGAACACAGAGTAAACCTCCAACGGAAAATACTTACATGCTACTGAACGGTATAAATGCAGTATAGTAGGATATAAACCAAATTACTGTCCTCACTGTACTATTTTTTGCTTTAAAATTTACAGCTTACTATATTGATGAGGACAATACAAGGGACAGTTAATGGACATTTGACAATACCCATGTTGAAAACCACTCAATGCTGCTAAAACAGTAAAACCGTAATTCTGCTATTTTTTCTGCCAGTGGCCTAATATACCACAGTTATTTCTTGTTTCTAATCCTTTAGCCATAAAGGCTAACAGAAAGCACAAGCATTCTGAGACCTTATACTACTGAAACACTGTTTAGAAATCTGTCAGGTCCCAACATACCTGTTGCCTGTTCTGTTCCGCATCAAATTCTCCGGTTATAACACAAAGGTTCTCACTCATTCAAATCTATCACTCAGAAAATTTATAGACCTTGATGCGTAAGTATCATGGGAATATGTTAAAGAAAATTAGAAATACTGTTAAATGTTGCATTAATATTTTATGAGGTAGAAAAAATATTGGTAACTGCATTTCAGAATGGAAAATTCAATTTATGG
>VXAK01017325.1:0-16686 GCA_013399435.1 Arenaria interpres | reverse complement strand
AAAAAAACGAACTTTGGAGGGATATTTGTAGAACTACTCGTTCTGGAAAAAGTAAAGCTTTAATGTAAGTCTCACATTTTTCTCTTCTCCAGATGATACCTCAAGGTATATTGGCTTCTCTGGAAGGTCAGATTTGCCTTATTTGCAATAGTTGCCTTATTTGCAATATTTGCCTTATTTTTTCACCATTTTATGCCACTGACTCAGAGAAGCATTACTTCTCTTGCTAATTCTAAAGAACCCATATTAAATTTCATAACTGTCCACCTTCATTGTACAAGCCATAAACAGCACAATGGCAACTAATGAGTACTCATTCTCAGGGCATTCAGGTCAAGAATAATAAAAACTTTAATATAGCAGCATTTTAATATATCACCTTTTTTTTCCGATTTGCAGACACCCGAAATATTGCCAGTGGTGGCAAAGGCAAACAATAGGCTTAGCGGGGTTTAGATTACAGTTCTGTAACTGCTAGTTATAGATTACCTAGCAGTACTTAACTGATTGATCTGAGGTGCAACTATGTGACTACAATTGTCTTGAATCAGCCAAAGTACACAACACAGATATTTATACTGGCCTTCTTTCAGGCCAGCTTTCTGTTGGCTACAGGAGCACAGATGTTATCTGATGCATCATAAAGCTGGAGTGACGTGGGCAGTACTTGATCTTCATAAAATCTGCTAGCTCAAAGTTAACCTCTCAAAAATACTGGAACAAAATTGAACCCTCAGGATAAGTTCATATTGGATCAACATTTTCTTTCACATTTTGGTCTAATACCAGGTACCCAAGAGTAGGATTTACAGTATCACAGAATCAGGGACTTAAACATTAGCGATTTAGGACTATGTTTTGTTGGAGAGCTGCTCAAGCAGGACCATCTCCTTTAACTTCAGATATTCCCATCCTCAGACAACCTCCATTATAAGGATGCAACTAGGTAGGACAACACAGAAGGAGTCCAACCTAGGAACTGATTCAAGTTTAAATTTATGGTGGTAGTAAAAAAAAGCTATTACAGGTTATTTTTAACACAGAAGAAGTTCCTGCATGGCATCAAAAACAGTCATACTAGAGCAGCTAAGATAGCATGGAGGCAGCAATGAGAGTTAGGAGACAAGAATGAATCATGGGAGACAACTTAATCCATGATGGCTGCTGAAAAAGGTCATCTTTTAGGGACCATGTAGCTGAAAAACTCCCTCAGCTCACAGAAGACCAGTTGGAAATCACTTTTCTAGCAGAATCCACAAGAATAAATGCAACAAGTCATGGTAACAGTATTTGACTTAACACTTACAAAATTACACATGCTGGCAAACAGTAAGAATCACTGAAACTTTCAGAAGTTGCATACTCCTGTAAGACCTTGTATATGTATTCAGAGAATGTGTGTGTCTATGGTCTGAGCCACAGGCTACTCTGCAGGCAGCTGCAGCCTCTAACAGATATTGAATGCCTTTAGTAGCTCTTTACAAGTAAGTCTAAGCAGTTGTCTAAAAGAAAAGGTAGTTGGGGAGAAGGCTGGCTTGTTCAGCCTGCAACACTGCCTGACTAATTGTAAAACTTCATGGACTGTGAGAACTGAGTCACTTCATTGTCAGCTGTAACTTTATAACTGATGTACTCAATTTCTGTTCAGCTTTCCTTAATCACAGCAGAGTGAATTTTTTTCTGTTATTTGAGTCATAACTGCTCGGTTTTCTCTATCTCCTTAGTAAAACTAAAGGATTGACTTTACATTAAGTTCTGACTGCCGCTATAGCTCCTCTCCATGAGGCCTTATTTTACAAGTTCCAAAAATTGCATTGCTGACCTCAAGCACTTCATGAAATTGTACGGCAAGGCACTACAGGAAAAACAGAAAATCTCCGAAACATCTGCTGTCTCCAGAAAACGAGTGAAGTACTTTATCACTCTGCAGTTTGTGGGCCAAGCTTAGTGCATTTTGTTGGTTGGCTGATTGATTTTAATTCCTTTTGGGGCACTTTGGATGTTTTATTTCACAAAAAGATGTTAGATATGACAATACTGTAGCACAGGAGGACCTGCTACCATTCAGCAGATTTTAAACCTTTTTTTGCAGTCTTAGTTTTCTAACGACTCCAGTAAATGGCAGCAGCAATAATTACAACTATTTCACTCTAGCCCTCCTCCAGAGATGATATCAGGAGTAAACCAGATTGGATGGCAAATGAAAGCAAAATGGAACAATGCTAAATGCTTAATTCACTCCTAAATGATTATTTTGACATCTTACAGGAAAACTTCTGCAGGAACAATTTTGATAAACCTGAGGTTGTGTTTCTCTTTTGGCTATATGAAGTCGATGCCTATTTTTATTATAACTTCCACTGGTAACTATGTAATTTCAGTATTTAGGCATTTGCATTTTTCCAACTCTATATAATTAGCAAAACAAAGGGTGCTTTTTTGCCTATTCAGATATTTTAACTTCAGTCCGTTGTGGAGGTGGAGCAGAAACTGGGAGTTACATGTGGAAGGGCAGTATGAGCTCTGAGGTTTTGACCAATGGCTCTGAGAAACTCCTAACCATTTTGTGGCAGGCTTCAATGTGTACCAGCGAAATTGGGGAATGAGGTTTTTGAAAGAAATGTTTATAATGACTGGTTGTCTGCAGGGCAAACAAGGGCCCCTGCACAAGTAGCTGGCAGGAGTTCAAAACTAGGAGAAAAGTAATTATTTGTGTAGAGGATTATATACAGTCTCTTTCTAGGCAGAGACCTGAATTGAACATTTATAAGTTAAATAGCCACAGAAAGAGTCTTTTAGGAAATCTTAGAAGTGTTTGATGTAGCATAAGTAGAGCTAGAAGTCTCAGCTACACAAAAATACAGAATATATGAATTTGAGACTTCATTATATTGCAGTTTAACTGTCAGCTTCATGAAATGTTATCTTTAATTGCCTTTGGAGTGTTCTTAGATAAACTACTTAATTTTAATTGGAAGCATATGTGAGGAGTGCATATACATGTACATTTAAATGTCTAGAAATGGGGGATTTTGATATTATATTATTTAGGGACTGTGAGACCTGTAAAGACACACTGCTGTTGTTCTTAGTGATATCATAGGCAAATTATGGCTTGTGCACCACTCCTTCAATTTGCAATCATTTCTAGTAGAGCTTTCTATAAGCACAGCAATTCACCTACTCACAGTAAATTGGAGGATTAGCATTTACTCTAATCCATCAAAAGCATTGATATGTGCCAGAAATTGCAGCAAAAAATTATTATGAACCAGAAAATTAATTCTGTGCCTCCTGTACATGATAATACTGGAAATACCGTTCTAACAGCCAAGTAATATCATTATTCTAATATGACTGGATAAAAGCGTTCTCTAAATTGCTAATGCTAAGTCACTGAGTATGGCTAAAATATCTATAGTTATTGAAAATTCTAGCATTTATCATATTATAAATTTAATTAGATATATATTTTTAGGTTTAAAATTTATTATTATAAATTGTTTATCTTGAGTACTCAGACACAGAAACAGACTTTAATTTCAAAATCAAAAGAAGCTGTTCCCAATTTATAATGGAACCATTCTTACTGTAATTATAGCACTAATGGGATACATATCAATCAACAGATAAATCATTATATAATTTCTGTTCAGAGCATTTGTGAAATCATATTTGACAAATAACGGCTTTAATTTTACTTAAATTTGCTTTAGAAATAGCTGCCACTAGAATTTTTTCAAGAGCTTAAGATTTTCCTTTAAAGAAAAGCTAGGAAAAAAAGTAAAAATAGGCAACATCACAAGTAGAAACTACTTGAACTGTATATCCATTTGTTCCTAATGTAGTTAGCACTGACAATTTCTGTCTCGCCATTTTTTATCATAGTTATCCACCCGCAATTCTAGCTCTTCTCTTCTCTTGGATTGTTCTGTACTGAGAAATTTATAAACCTTTCTACCACAAAATGTTAAATTGTTATAATGATAATCTCTTCACTTAACCTTTTCTAAACTTTCATACTTTAGCCAAATTAAGCATACCAAAAAGGACAATAAGCAAACACAAACACCAAATACAGTATTTAAAAAAAAGTGAACAAGGAACGTAGAAAAACAAAAGGAAAGCTTTCTTTGACATATACAGTTCTGGAAACTGTCCTATAGCTCTTCTAAAGTATCCATGAATCTGGTGAAGGAATGACTATGTAAATTACCCATTCTAGTCCCTTTTAGACCTAACAGGCTGCTAATCCAGATTCTATTTGATGCATTTTAAAGTATTCTCTCTTTTGATAATTCAGCAGGTATGGAGGAAGCCACTTCTCTACTTTCCTTGACAAAAAGCCAAGTTTCCTCAAATCAGGCTACACATTTTTGCCTCTACAAAATGTGTACACGTGCAGTTATAGGCATTTGTCACTGCAGCACTGCAGGATAAACAAACTGGGTCTATGAGTCAGCCCCTTTTATTTCCTCAAAGAGTTCAGACTCTGCAGAAAGGCTGGAGAAAATGGGGTCTATTTTGTTGGATGTGGAGGAAAAGAAAGGGAAGAAGGTAAGGAAAGAAGCTTACGCTTTTCCTCAAATCCCTTTAGCCAAAGTCAGCACAAATTAGTTTTAGGACAGTGATGGCAATAACACATATTCTCTTTTTAAATCAGTAACAATTACTGATAGTGAAGTAGCCGGTTCTAACCGCACGCTATCTCCAATCCCCCAGACTCTTGGGATCTTGGATTTCAACTTTTTCCATTCAAAGATTTTCTTGTCTCTTAGAGACAATTCTAACAAATAGGTATATTTAGGAAAAGCAAGATGTTTTCTCACTAATTAATTCAAAGCTCAGAAATGGAACTCACTCCTAATACTAGATTCAACAGTGGTGAGGATACGAAAAGCTACTTGCAAAGAAGATGCCTACTTGCAAACCAAGATAAGGCGGAAGGGGTCTGACTGTTCTGCAGGTGACACTGAGTGAAGTGGCAGACAGCCAATGTATACTGACACAAGACAGCACACCATTTCACAGAATAATAAAGAACACGAAGTCAAGTCTATCTGCAGATTAAGCAGAATACCAAGCACAAATTAACAGAATACCAAGGATACAAAGCTCTGCTTTATATCTGGTTATCTGGCTTCTGAATCAAAATGTTTTAAAGAAGCTACTTCTCTTTCAGAGCTCGCTGCCATGCCCTGTCAGCACCTGACACCAGAATACATCCAAGATGGAGAATTAGTTACTGTCTAAAGTAAGATTCCATCTGATAGAGAATGAAAGGCTAAGGGAGAAAAAGTGTGATCAGTGGCATTGAAGCGTACGAGAAGGAGCACCTTGGCCAGGCTGTGATGAGATGCCTTCTGAAGCAGAAGGTGTACAACACTACCCTTCAGTCAGGCAGCTGGAATTCCAACAGTGGCTTGAATGATTTTTGCTTTCACTCTTCTGCATAACTAAGAATTATAAAAGCCCCACTATTATACGTGTTATTTAGTTGTCACTTGCTGTTTGTTTTTGCTTTCTCCCTGAAGTACAAGACATTAAAAGCTCACAGTCTGCATACTGAAAATCTCTCAATTCAAAGACAGAACCTCGAGTCAAGACAGAAACGTACACGACATCTTCTCAAACAAGCCCTGTTTCAGTGAGCTTGTTTTATATAGTCAGACATCAACAAACTCAGCACCAATGCTGATGAAGAGCCCAATTTCAAATAAATCTCTTCTCTGCCACAGAATCTCCTTTTTTGCAGCATTAATGCAATTGCAATGTAAAGAAAGTAGAGTTGGATTTTGACTTGCAATGCAGAAGACAGAGCTTGGCTGTAGGGCCACATGGAGCTGGTGAATGTCAGGCAAGGTTTTCATTTTATTCAAAATGTCCAAGCTTTTATCACAGCATTTAAGGAGAGCATGAGAATAGGAAAGTCTACACAAGCCAATAGAGTAGAAAACCCATAGAAACACCCTTTCATTCAAGCTTTCACAATACCCAGCTTTTCTCATTGGGCATTCAAATAAAGATTTTCATTTGTCCTTAAGCGTATGCAACCCCTACAGAACAGCCTGCATTTACAAAAATAAAAAAACAACAACAGCCAACAACAAAATCACCCCAAGACATACGAGGTTACATGTATATGGAATTCTGCAGCCAAATTCATATTGAAATGCTTATTATATGAAAAGCTGAAATACTAAAAGAAAAGCTTATTTTAAGTAAGGACCTATTGTGTAGCTTTTAAACACTATCCAGATAGTTACCTAAATCAAATCCAATGTTCTTTCAGAAATAATGACCTGCTTGCAAGAAGATAATCAGCACTTTTCACTAACAGAATACAGTAAAACTGTGGCGCAATCACATGTATGTTAGTGAAAACTCTGTAGGCCTTACCAGCAAGAATAGTTTCAGCTTCATACACCACACCACATCTTCACCTCAATGTAAATACACCACTGTATGCTCCTTTAAAAACTCAGTAATTTGCTTCACACATACTAGTTTCATTAACAGTTCCCCGAAGACAAAACAATTCCCCTGACTGACAATTTATAAAAGGATTCTTCCCAAGTCAGATTATTTGTGAGAGTCCCACTTATCTGTCCCTCTCCCCTATCACATACACAGATATTGAAGTACAAGTGTGTTTGTATCAGCAATATGAATCTTTTTCCTTAATGACTGATGCTTATACTACAAACTGAGCATAGAGATCTGCTCTGAAAAATTCAACTCTTTGAAATTTCCCCATAAAATATTAATAATATTGACTAGTCAGTAATTTCCAATTGACTACTGAATAATTAAATGAAATCATTGGGAAGCCTAAAAAATAGTCAGTTGAGCATGTATCTAATAAAATAACCTGTTTCTCTTAAATACAAGTATTTTAGCACTATCTTTGTCCTGCAGTCACAACAGTCATGAGGTTGGCACCAAGCAAGATGCACGGCTGTCAAACATTTAAGCTCCATTTGATTTTGATGCACCACAAACTCCAACTATTGTTTTAAGTACTCCTAAAGAAGCATGAACCTTATTTCCTGGAGCTGTTGTACTGAGTGTCACTAATGTTTAGTTATTTACATTTGTTTGTTTAATGGAACCATTCCAGAGGCAGCTGAAAGGAAACGTTTCAACCCAAGAGCCCAGCAGTAACAGAAAACTTACAGAATGAAAAAAAGCAGCAGCTTAGACCCTACACAAATGGAAGTCTGCACAAACGGGTGGAGGACTCTAGTAGTGGAAACTCAGAGGCAAGACGTGTGGCATCAGGAAATGATCAATATATTTGCTCCACTACGTACATTTTGGGGTTTCTAGGGGAAAAATTATGTCCCGAAGTACATAATCTTAAACAGAGTGATGACAGGACTCAGAGGAAATATTCAAAAGCATATCACAGAGAAGTTCTGGTAAAAGTCTGGTCACAACTGAAAAGTGACTTTCCAATGAAGCAAACCAACTTTCTCTTGAAATAAAGCAGATGGTGGGAACTCCTAGAGCTTGAATTTCTACCCAATGCATAGGGGGAACAGGCAGTGCCATAGCAAATGTATCTAATCCTTTTAGCACTGTAAGTAACCCATTTCCTTCAACAACTGAGGCACTATATAGCATCTGTGGAATACCTTTAGAAACCCAGTATTTCAAATCTTCCCAGCAAAAATAATAATGCCATTTCCTTGCTTCCAAAGCAACAATTTTAACATGTATTTATTTGTAACATTCTGACATCAGCTTTCAGAGCAAAAACCCTTAAAAGGAGGCGTTAAGAAGTTTAAGTAAAGGTTTTAGAACACACTGGTTTGACAGAGTTTCTCTCTGACAGGTTGCAGATGTGTATTTACTGATCATTTGCACCAAAAGTCTACACTGAAAATTGTATTTGAGAGGAGTGAATTAGACACAGCAAGTGCATAGTGGCCCCTTCAAATACTCCTTCAATCAGTTTTTAGCATTATTGAGCAACAAATAATTGACAAAAAACTAGAAAGTTAGCATCCTCTGAATAGCTAAGCACCTTTTAATACAGACTTCTTTACCTGCACTCTCAAAAGGCAAAGTATCAATACCTCCTATGGAACTGTAATCATATACTTACCTATATATACCAATAGGAATGATGAAACAGCTTCAGCAATGCTGATTCTGAAGATTTACAAAATTATATCAGAGCTCTGGAAGTGTTAAGCTGAAAGGACTTACCCGTATTTCAATCTGGATAAAACTCCCACTAGTTATATATCTTTTAAATTAGGTGATTGAATCTTGCACAGTCTGACATTAATCTAAGTACCATCATATATGAGAGCGATGTACAGTATTATGAAAGCAAATACTATTCACAGCTTCCATTTGCTAATTAGTCATTTTAACAAACAGATGAAAATGATCTTTCCCAGGGAACAGAACAAAAGCCAAGAAGAGAAGCTACTCACATTCCTTTGAGCCGTTGCCACATTTTCTCTGCGTGTCCTCCTATTTGATACTTCATAGAGGTGCTTTCCAGTTCCCGAGTTGTTTCCGTCGCTCGAGCCCCCATCGTTATTGTCCTACAGTGATACAGTTACAGTCAGGCTCACCAGCAAGTAAAAGCATTCTTTAGTCCACTACAAATGTCAGAAGATCCATGCATGTTAGACAGTAGCTGCTGTCATATCAAAACACATTAGAATTAAACAGCTAAGGGACGATCCTGCCTGAATCACTATTCACTTTGATAGACAAATCCATTCTTTCCCCCCCCCAAGCACAGAGCAAGTACACACAGCTTCTCTGACCTCACGAGTCTAATCCATACGAGTGAGCCAGCCACTACACCACTGACTGCTCAAGCTCCTTTCTCATGCACTTTTTCTGCTGTAGGAATACGCACAGAAGCACAAAAGATTCCTTAAAATGGACTACAGTTCATTGCCATGCAGGATAAATGTGAACGGCTTTAACAATCCAGAAGGAGAGAAAGGCTGGTTTTTGCTCTGCAGGTTGGAAACAGGCTGCAATAGGAAAGCAGATGGTAGAAGCCAGTATCAGCCACATCACCCTACAAAAAGAGTGCATGTTCAAATGCCAGAGCTTTCCTCTCTTTAGTTGATCCTGAATTGATTCTTAATGAATAAATATCTACCAGCCTCTCAGTAAAAATATGACTGTACGAATGCTCAGTCGGTAGTGAAGACATGTATAAATCCCTGCAGAAGAGAAATCAGAGAGCTCTACAGGTTGTTATTGAAGGAATATGCTGTAATGATGACTATTCACCTTCTCCTAGCAACTCCACACAGTAGGTAACTGTCAATTTAACTGGTGGAAAATGCAGCAGCTGCAAGACAGCCCGCTCAGCGAATCCTTTGGGACAGCATGCATGTGTCAAAATCTGATGCTAAACTGTGTGTATCTGCCAGCAAAACACAATTAAGTGCACGCAAACAGCAAAACGGTTGAGGACTAAATGGTACTCTGGTCATGCAGCAGATTCCCAGCTCTGCCTTTCAAGTGCAAACCTCAGAACCTAGTTGTACAGCCAAAGATGAGGTTTAGAGAGGGCAAAAAGAGAGGATATCCTTGCTGCTTGCTCAGCCACAGACTTGGTTTTGCAGAGCAGCTCTGTAAACAGCACCTGCCTTGTTTGGTAAGTCAGTAACGTCTTTCATTTCTGAAGCAGCAGCAGCCAAACAAATATACCACAGATTTATCTCAGTGATCATGTTTTTTTCAATCAGAGCGATGTGCCAAGTAGGAGTGAGTATGTCTGAACTTTGCCAGCTACTAGTGTCACTGTCAGCTGGGAAAAGGGGCTTTGGGTCCATGACGGAACAATGAGGACAAGCGTCCTCAGATGCTGACTGGAAGTAGCCTAAAGGTAGGAGACACGTATCTCATTATAGCTTTAGCTGGGTTAAATTTTACAAAGATGTAAGATGATGAGAGGTTCCCATCTGATGCAATCGGCAGAAATAGATAATATCGTCAAGTACTCAGGATCTGACAAAAAAATAAAGAGAGGCTCACTGCTTTGAAATAATCCTAACACTTCAGAATTCCCAAATCAATTTTCTTTCTCTAGGATACTTTTTATGCACATTATAGATTTAAAATATACCCTATGAGAGTTATAAACGGGTTTGAGATGCATCTTTTACGCACTGATTTCAGGTGGATAATTAAATAGTACATTTCATTTACTTCTATGGATTTAATACATACACAATTTTAGACTGGTATTAATTCACGGACTTTCAAAGAATTATTTCTGACTCAGACATACAAGAGTCAGTCCCACAAAATTCAGTAGCAATATCTGAAAAACAGTTACTGGATGAATGACACCTCTTACAATTTTCAAACAGCACCATAAGAGAACAGTGAAGAAATACAAACAGCTGGTTTTTTTTTTCAAAAACAGCAAAGCATTTATTTGGTTAAAGGCAGCAGTAGTGTCTTTGTAACTTCACTGAGGAACCACTTAAAAACTTCCAAACTTTCCATTCCTGTTATGTATGGAGTCCAACTAAAGTTTGTAAGAAAGAATATAAATATCCTTCCATGGAATAACTAATGAGAACCTCTCACACTAATTTGGGTTCTCCCCTGCCTTTTAACTGCCAGACATCTGAAGCAACGCAAAGAAATTATTTATAGAAACCACACAAACCTCCAGGGACAGAGGGGAATTTTAAGGGCCTATTTTTTCTCATAAAGTATTCCTGGCTCTTGTTGTCCATTTCTACAATGAAAAAATAGTGGCATTTCTTTCTCCCTCACAAGGAAATAAGTAGTTTTGCAATATATTGCTTTGATTTACTAGAGAAAAGCATTATGAGCAGGTATTATCCTTCGGGAAGGGAGGAAGGAACAAACTGCCCATATAATATCTCTGCAAATGGAAATACAGCTGCCAACTTGACCAGAACTCCACGAAGGAAAATTGTAAAAAATTTGTTACCCACAGGACCACACCACAGGACCCACAGGACCTCGCATGCCTTAAACACAAACAGAGCAGCCTCCTCCCCAAAAGCTTATCCTGAGGATCAATATAGCAAAACACCTAAGATCACACTGAAGAATGAAACTGTGTCTCTGAAAATGAAAGAAACAGCAGGAAACAGACAGAACCAGATAGATAAGGCATTAGAAAAGTAAGGAAGTAGCCAGAGCAAGGGTCCTGTATGTCTCTAAGGAGAGAGAGACAAAACATTTCAAACAAAGAAGCAAACAAACAAACTTTTAGATATGCTGTTATCTTGGAAACGTGAACAAAGACATCCTCATGGAGACGGGGAAATGAAGGACCTTTCCTCCCGTTAGCTTCTGTGAGTAACTCTCAGAGAATGAAGCAGCCAAGCCTGCGCTCTTCCTCCTGCGCAGAGGAAGGCAGGCAGGGAGGCTGAGAACAACAGAGCCAAAGCAGTGCCAACACCCCTCTGGCTGCAAGAGGTGACATGGGACAGAAAGGACAGGAGTGTGCTGGTGGAATATAGGACAACCATACATTACAGCCCATACATAACAATGAGAGGATCAAGGGACAGATTGGGGACAACCTGATTTGCTCAGAAATACACATCTGTGCCCCTGCAGTACAAACTGGTCTAAAGAAGATCCAGAATACTAAACAATGACCAGCTACTTTAGGAAGCCGAAACAACTGAAGAGATAACACCTGAAATTATAAAGTTATCTTAGATAATTTTTATCTTTCCACTTCCTGTTCTTGTTCTGGTTTTCTGTTCTTGCCCCACCTAACCCAGTGTTTGTGCTACAGTCCCAGCAAGTTGTTATTACAGTCCATCTTCATCCTACAAAAACATAATCTTCTTTGCCCTTTGCCTACAGCTTTTTTTTTTTTTAATTTTAGCGTAAAATTTCCATAGTAAAGGGAACACTAAAGGAAACCTGCTATTAGTCAATATGGAGATATATTAAAATAGGAATAATTAACTTTTTCAGCCTTAATTATGTCAAAATAAAACTGTTCCAGTGCCACTTAATCCTCTGATAGGAACCTACATTTAATGATAATGTATCCTAAGCTCCTTTTCTTTCATCTAAAAATACTTAACTTCAGCAGTAATATCAATGCAATGAAATCATTTTAAAATACACCCAACAGTAAAGAAATCAGGCTGGATTTTCAATATTGACTAGTGAGAGACCTTTACAGTTATGCCAAAATCACGCAGTTACAATGAAAACAGCTTACCTTAAAATTGGGAAAGTCCTGCAGCTGGACCACTTAGAGATTAACTATAGAAACAGGAAAGGGATTGCGCAGGTTTTGATGAGGAGAATTAGAGCTTTATTTTAAATAAATCCTCTGCTCCTGAAGGGAAATTAAATATGCTGCTTTGTTTGAAATTATTTTCAAAACATCTAACTCATGACAAATGGAGAATAAGGAAGTATCAAGAGGCCTGCAGGGTGACTTATCAGACTAATACTCATCCCTCCAAACCTGACAACACAAACTTCCCTGTGGTGGAACTGCAGGAGAGCCATGAACCAATTAAGAAATTTGAAAACATATGAAAACAAAACAAAACCAACAAACCCTCAAAAAGATAAGATAAATTTATTGTAAGTAGTGACAGAGGGTATTAGATCTGTTTGCTGACTGTCTTGGCCCTGATCTAAAAAGAACTATTAGACATTTAATTTTAAGCAGGTAAAGCATTGCATTTATTTGCTGGGTAAGACAGAGTTCAACACTTGTAAATAATGGAGTTAAATCACTGAAGAACTGCCTGCCACTAGACTCCAGTGTTACATAGCACTTTGTGAACAGAACCTAAGGTAGGGGAAAGATCCCATCACTCAAATTCTGCCCTTGCAGAAAAGGAATGGTTTACTAGACAGCATTCTCCATCTCTCCTTCTGCCCTCCCCACCACATTCGCATTTGTAAAGTGATGTGCAATTGCTGCCTTCACAAGCAGAGTTTCCAGCTTGCTTGCAATGCCCAAATGTGTGATTTATTAATCAATAAGAAGTGCAGCAGAGGAAAAGGGAATATTTGGTCTTATTAAAGTTCAGGGACTTTATTTAAATACATACATCTCCAGCAATCTGGCAATGGCAAAATATTGATGTTACAGTAGTCTTGGATTTTCAGATTCTCCATGGAATACATTAATAAAATTAGAAGAGTTACATAATTGAGGAATAACAACTTTAAAGATTTACACATATGGTCTACACAGTGCATTGGCATCGACTCAATTAAGTAGGTAAAATAGTTGGGATTGATATATTATCAGTGATTAAATGATCTAAATATGGAGACCCAACAAGGAACATTTTCCCTTTAATGTACTTATTATAGTATTTTCTGCTGCATCTGATTTACTGTATCTGACGCTTCTTCATATAATCACTAAAGTATGTGTATTCATTCATGTGTCCTACAAGAACCAAGCTTTAAGTATAGCAGGGAGAAAAAAAATCTTCTATTTGTTTGCTATGTGCATGGTCTATCATATTGGTAATGAATGTGAAGTCAGATTCATTGCAGCTTTTAGGCAATTAAAATAAAAACAAATACTCATAAAGGCTTGCAAAAAATTAGCTGATAAATCTCAGGGTACACATAGACATGTATTTGCAAGCCTACTTATGACATTAAGTCACATCTGATTGTTCAATACTGCCCCTTACTAGAGGTCACCAGCTCCAAAATCTCTCCATGCCTGTGTGTCAGCATCCATAGACCAGTTCAGAGCCAAGTAAAGTTGGGGTGATTAAAGCAGATGTCTTAAATCTGCATTAATGTTGTCTAGGACCTCACTACAGTCAATGGAATTTAGACAGCCAGGTGCCTTAAGTAGGCACATCTGGTTTTAAGTTTACTTTGAATATGGTCATTCACTCAATTTACTTTAAGGAATCATTCTTTTACTTCAGTGAAACAAACAATCTGAAAAATTCTGAGAGATAGAAAGATGGCAAAAAATGAATAATTGCAGAAATCTGGAATGCACGAGAGGCATGCTACAGATAATCCAAACAAAAAGAACCGCAGAGGAAAACTTGCTACTGCATCATTAGTAGCAAGACAGAAAAAAGATAAAAAGAGGACTGTTTTTTGAGCAGCTGGACTTGGGAAGAGGCCTTGGAAGCAGAGTTTGAAAAGTGTTGAGAACAAAGACAGACAGCTGTCAAACAAGAAGAAATCAAATGTTCAGTGGAAAGCATCTTGCATGTCAGTGAATGAAATGAAGCAGGAGAGTTGTTCAATGATAATAGGATCATCTTGACCTGCTTTGTAAGAGAGATGCTTAGTTGGCAGTTTGCATACTACATCTTTCTCCAGATATCTGGAAATTGGTCAGCAGAAATTCACTGGTAATTTAAGCTGAAAGGTAACTGTTTCATACACAGGAAAGAAACTGGATGTTGAAAGGAGGAAAAATGGAGAGCACAGAATAGTTCTGAAGTTTTCTTTAGCCTTACTTCCCATTAAAAGTGACTCCATAAGTTTTCAGTACTTAATTGTAATACTTCAGAAAGAGAATGAGAGGCTGTGGTTACCTTGTTGAAAACATGACTATAGAGAACCACTAAAAACTGGATTATTTCTGAAAACAGGAAATTTAGCAATTGCATGTAGCTCATACAGTGTCATGGGGCAATCAGCACAACCAAAGAAAACAGAGGTTACGGGTTTTTAAGGTTTGGTGGATTTTAATTTCTATATTTAGGATGAATTGGCAAATTGGTATTGAGAAGCATCAGCTGAAGTTGAGGAAGAACATTAATGAAACAAACACTAACTTTTAGGAACTCCCTTAAGAAGAAGTTTAGTTAAAAAACTAATATGATGATTTTTGCAAAGACAGGAAAGCATTCTAGAACTGGCAGCAGTGTTGAAATAAGACATATTGAAATTGCCACAGAGGATAACAGTGTACTTCATAATAACATGAGATTGTTACCTTTCAATGTCAAAAAGGGCAAGACTTCCCCCATAGTGTAGAATAAACAGTTGTAGAATAAATATAAATGTTCTAGGTTAGTTGTGTTCCTTTAATCAGAGGCCACTGCCTGTTTTATCAAATCTCATGTTTTCAATCTCTTCTTTAGGAGTTTTTATGAAGCCATTATAATTTTGATAATCACGCACAGAAGAGCTTGGCAGTAAGGTAAAAGTCATTTGAACCACAAAAGCTGCATCTGGCTGTGAAAAATTGTAATTGCCAAGTTATTAGGATGAGCATATAACCAGGGAAAGAGAGAGACAATACAGAATACAAGGCAAAAGGAATCAGGAAATCTGCATTCAGCAAAGCATTTGCCAGTTTATCCCACTGAACTACATCAGATGTAAAGAAAATAACTAGCCCATGGTGGCAATATGTGCGTAGACAAAGGTAACATGGAGTAAAGTTGTTTCAAAAAATTATTGTCTAAAAGAGGTTATTTCAAGCATTCATTCTGAGCTACTCAACAAAGAAAACAAGAAAATCATTCCCTTTTGCTATACGTTACACCAAGACCATAGCAACAAGAAAATGTTTCTTGATATTTATAAGACTGGAACAGAACAGATGCTAGCAGAGAAAAAAATGTCTCTTCATCTCAAACTAAAGATGTAAATTAGGGAATCTACCTTTACCAGAGCTGTTTTTACTGTGAAATAGTTTTCCACTAGTAGTTGACTCCAAACAGGTAGAATCAATTCTTTCCACCACACATAGCAGTCCCTTCCAAGCGTGAACTCCAAATCAAACTTTTCAAGACAGAAGGGCAAAGGCACTCCCTTTGAGACACAAGATCTTCTGCACCATAAACCCAAGCATCTCTTGTAAGTGTGCTGCAGTTCTGGGTGATATACAGTATTGCATGTGATACCTTGAAAGCAGATTACAGATTTACAGATCAAACATTGCTTTCAAAAGTGTCAAGGTCTTCATTCATATATGCTTTTGCTGTAAAGAAAAATGAGATAGTCATGACCTCCTCAATCCAGTTTATAAAAATATTGAAGGAAAAAACTACTTAGTAATGGCAGTATATGGCACCTATGAAATAGTCACTTGATCAAGAGAGGAAAGCAGTAAAAATAACTAAACACATAACCTGATTATTTTCATTTGTAAATGCCCTAAATGTACAGTTACTTTATTGCAGATATTACCTGGACCCACCTTGGTTCCCACTTAAGGAGCAGGGGGAGAAAATAAAATAAATCTGATTCTCTATATTTTATTGAATGTGGCGACAGTCACAACTGTTGTGTTGCTGTTTAAATTTATACATCATGCTCCAACAATCAGAAGAAAGCGCAAAACAAAGATGAGGGGTTTTTCAAGCCTATCTTCTCACACTCTGGATGCCTGTATCAGTCCCATCAAAGGTAAAAATCAGAAAACTGCAGAAGGTGTGCACAGAAAGCTAAACCATGACTATCTAAACTTTATCTAGAGGATCTGAGGTTTGGGTTATCACAAAATGGCTTTCCCCTCAAAAAATAACCAGTTAATACTGAATACTATACCACCTTCTTTCCTACTTCACGTATTCTGCAGAAAGACAATAATCTGTAAGTAAAAGCATTATGACCTGGGTTGCCAGGTTTCACTTGGGACCTTTCCTGCCAGTGACAGGAGAAAGCCTCAACCCCACAACAAATCTCTTTCATCCTTAGAGAAAACACAAGAAAAAAGGCATTCAGTAGTGA
>VXAK01017324.1:309-10582 GCA_013399435.1 Arenaria interpres | reverse complement strand
AATAGACTGAATTTTATGTTTTGTGTGGGTTTTTTTCGTGGCTCATGTTCATGTGGCTCATCTTCCTGTGGAGATCAGTAGAATCATGGAGTCAGGATGTAAGTGCTGTTAAATTAACATTTTTAGTGATGTTGATAAGAGTTCAGATATGTGAATTTCAATGATGTTTTGGTTTTGTAGCTACTCTCACATTACCCATCTATAAATGGACAGCTGATTATATGCATAGACTTATTGGATGTGAGATAAACAGCAGAATATGATACTAATTATATTTTTCCCTTCCTTTTCCTTTCCGCAGTTTCACTCCAAGCCAGTGTAGTTTGATCATGTTATACATATACCTAGACTATAGACATTTGACCTTATTACTGAATCTAGTACTTCAGAAGTACCCAAATAATATTCAGTGGAATAGAGTGGCTTTTTCTGTTTCTATATTTGGGTTTTAGTACATAAGTACCTAAATAAATTACATGGAAGCAACAGGAGGATCTGCTGAGTTTCAGGTGTTCCCTTTATAATGAAAGAAGCAAATTCAATGAGACTGCTTATCATATAATCAAAACTGATTCTTGACTTTATATAGAAAATACCGACAGCTAATTTTGTGTTGTTTACACCTTTCGTGAGAGGAATACAAGAATTCGCCATTAATTCTAGCAAATATAAATAAAGGGCACTAAATAACCTGCTCCAGTGAAGTGCCACAATGCAGGCTTCAATAGACCAATAATGTTAAGACTCAGAAACAAAGGACAGCTCCATGTCCTGGCGCTCTGTCTTTCCGCTGCTGCATTCCCTTGATTTATCTTTCTAAATGTAATTATAGTTATGCTGATAATGATGATGATGACAGCAGTGATAACAATAACAGCTGGTGTGGTAGAAGTTACTGCAAGCAAAATTAGTTTCATTCATTTAAAAAACAATGTGATCCATCAAACTGCTGGATATTGCTAAATGAAGCTATTGGTTACAGTATGTGCCAAAAGACTAAAATAAAAGCATTGCAAAATTTTGTGCTGAGAATGACTCCAGATTTTTCAACTACTTCTGTTTCCTACAGCCAGCTTCAGATTTTGTTATACTCAAGGTCAGTACTATAAATCAGAATATGTGCAATGAACCTTAATTTTTCTTCCTGGCTTGTTCTATTTTTTTTACAGATGCCAAGTATAGTAAAAAATATAGTAAAAAATCTACCTAAAATCCAATCATATTACTTTGTCATTAATTAGCTCTTTATACCTCCCTGTAAATAGATTATGATTATTTAATGAGGATTTTTTATGCTACCATTAATAGGTATTTATACTGAATTGTTCCAAGGATTCTGTCCTAATTTTCTACTTTTTCATAGGATAGACCTTAGATATGTAAAAAGGATTATGATTATATTTTCACATGTAAAACTACACTTCAAGCTGTCTACCAAAGCGATACCGTGGATAAGGAGGGGGAAAAAAAACCACCACAAAAACCCCCAAACAGCACCAAACCAAAACGGAATCTAGACATAGGAACACAGTCTCAAAAGAGTAAAAATGACCTTCTCTAATGTTTGGCTTCTGAAACTCCATGATTTCTGTTTGCTACACACATGTCTGACAACTGTTTCTCAAAATTTATCAGAAGGCAAAGTGCCAAAATGGAAGGATTATTATTACTACTAGTAGCACTATTAATAATAGTAATTTTACCACCTCTAAATTTACCAATCCTTTAGCTTCATTATTGGTCCTTCAGCAAGAGTTCTTCTTTCCTACTCTTAGTTCTTTATCAACACCACTCTACTGTTTTCTCCCTTAATTAGATTCCTTATTCAGTTGTTGGAAACAAGTAATTTCAAAGACGAAGGTTTCTCATGAAAAGACATTTTGACTGAAAGGTTAAGTTGAAGAAGAAGCATGATTCCATAATGTTATAAGTAAGCTCCTCACTTCAAAAAGAAGAAATTGCTTAAAGATCCAGTACCTTCATATTTACTGAAGGATTATACTATTACTATCCAGGAACCCAGAAACCATTCTATGAGCATAACATTGAACTCTCTGATCTCAACCTCTCTGAAACAGTGTTTCATAATTACCCTTATTCTTTTGTCTCTTTGAAGTGGATTACTTTCAGCATTCATTTCAGCACACAACCCAGCTTCACAGGGATAGAAAATGAACCCCACTAAAACATGAGATTACAGTTTAGAAAAGAGAACAGTGTCCTGGGGGTGGCTAACTCTCCAAGCTGAACTGCACAGCCAGTTAGAGATTATAGCAATGACCACAATGTCTTTCTTAAAAGAAAACTGTTGAAACATTTCTGAAGGGAAAGCTCTGAGCCCTGGATCACAACAGTTTAAAGACACCCATATTCAAAGCAAAAAAGCGGCTCTGGCTAGTCCCTACTTTTCCTCTAGATAGCTCTTTTATTAACATGTAATTTTTTGTTAAGTGCAAACTCTTCCTGCTCATTTCATACAAAATCTGGCAATACTAAGGTCTGCCTGATCCAGCTAGTAACCTGCAAGAAAATCCTTAAAAAACAGGTATAATGAAGTTATATTTCGCTGAGGACCATGTTTACAAGCCAGTACAGGCTCATTAATGAAATATTTTTCTACAAAGCATATTTTTTATCTGAACACACTTTAAAACTAGCAGTTATTCAAAAATTAAAATACTGTGGCAATCATGGCCATTTAATTCAGAAAACTTACCAAAAATCGGTCTCCTGTCCTAATCTAATTGCTAAGAAAATATTTAATGAAAGAAAGTAGGATGGTGATGTATAAAGGAATCCATTTCCATGTGATATGTGAATATTTGTGTTTAATTTTTATGAGGATAAATATTGAACACCTGATGCTTCACAGAATTAATTGTCTGATGCTGGATAGACCAGCTAATATCATTATGGAAATATTCTGAGTGATATACTTGCAATTGCCATGCATATTGCAATAAGGCAGTGCAGTGGGAACCCTTATTTGCCATGGCAACCATTAATTGGATATGCAGGAGGTGGTGTTTTGCTTTAAATAAATCTGACTGGGTCAGCAATTGAATGTTTCAAATAAATGATTTAGGTTTTAAAGGGTTTTTCACACTTTTTCTGGTTCTGAATTAGTTTTTTCTTCTTTGTATTCTTCAGAAAGGAATAGGATAAAATTGAGTGGAACCCTGGGATGTTTTGTTTTATGATTATTTTTGTGAATGTACATTTTTTATTTCTAAGGCTGAAAAATAAAAGCTGATTGTAATTACATTTATGTTCCTGCCATGTGTTCTCAGGCTTCTTTCTCTGTTGTTTCTTTCTCATGTGAATATTATTATAGATCAAACAGCTGTTTTGAATAAATCATTTCCATTAAAATATATAGTTTATTTTTGATTTACAGAGTTTGACAGAGGAGACAGTCTTTTTATGTATCAGACTGGGATTTTGATTAAAATACATTGGGATGATGTATACATGCCAAATTAACTTCAAAAGAAATTAATCCTAACAAAGTACCCAGAGAGAAATTTATAAACTCTGAAGACAATAGATATTTCAAGGCAGGGAAGTGTGAAGTGCAAAGAAAAGACTCTGAGTTACACATTCCATAGCTATGGCATATTGACTAATAATTTGTTTAGAAAGAATCTGACTGGTTTTATGATCCCACAGCATTCTCCTGGAGAAACTGGCTGCTTATGGCTTGGACAGACATATGATTCACTGGGTAAAAAACTAGCTGGATGGCTGGGCCCAAAGAATTGTGGTGAATGGAGTTAAATCCAGTTGGTGGCTGGTCCCAAGTAGTGTTCTCCAGGACTCAGTATTGCGGCCATTTCTGTTTAATGGCAATTCTGTTTAATGATGTGGATGAGGGAATCAAGTGCATCCTCAGTAAGTTTGTAGATGACACCAAGCTGGGCAGGAGTGTTGATCTACTTGAGGGTAGGAAGGCTTTACAGAGGAATCTGTACAGGCTGGATCGATGGGACGAGGCCAATTGTAGGAGGCTCAACAAAACCAAGTGCCGGGTCCTGCACTTGGGTCACACAACAGGCTCAGGGAAGAGCTGCTGGAAAGCTGCCTGGTGGAAAAGGACCTAGGGGTGTTGGTCAACAGCTGGCTGAATATGAGCCAGCAGTGTGCCCAGATGGCCAAGAAGGACGATAGAATCCTGGCTTGTATTAGAAACAGTGCAGCCAGCAGGACTAGGGAAGTGATTGACCCCCTGTACTCAGGACTGGTGAAGGCAGCACCTCAAATCCTGTGTTCAGTTTTGAGTATTTGAGATGCTGAAGCATGTAGAGCAATGTAGTTCGTGAAGAGTCTAGAGAAAAAGTCTTATGAGGAGTGGCTGAGGGAATTGGAGTTGTTTAGCCAGGAAGCTGAGGGGAGATCTTATCACTCTCTATAACCACCTCAAAGGATGTTGTAGCAAGGTGGGTGTCAGTCTATTTTCCCAAGTGACAAGTGATAGGACAAGAGGAAATGGCTTCAAGTTGTTTCAGGGGAGGTTTAGATTGGATATTAGGAAACATGTTTTCACTGAAAGGGTTATCATACACTGGAAATGACTGCCCAGAGAATTGGTTTTGTCACCATGCCTGCAGGTATTTAAAAGATGTGTAGATGTGGCATTCAGGGACATTGTTTCGTGGTGGACTTGGCAGTGCTAGGTTTACAGTTGGATTTGATGATCTTAAAAGTCTTTTCCAAAGTAAATTATTCTATGATTCTGTGTTGATCCATGCTCTCAAACATGGCTGCAAGTGTTGTCACAATTAAAGACAGATGCAACTCTGAAGGCATTTATGAATGTGATTAGTTTTATGGAAGTGAGTAGACTGTAGCATTGAAGTTCATATTATTTTCCTTGCTTATTCATAGAGGCTTCTTATGACATTAATGAGAATACTCATGTTCTTCCATAATATATTAATGTTTTCTTGGTTTAGGAAAGTATCCAGATTCAGTTCAGGACAAAAGCATCTTCCTAATATTGCTGCCTCAGAATTAGGACTACAAAACTTCATCCTGGAGGGCAGTCCAGGGCTTCATCAGACCACTGGATGTGTCCCTGTTCACAGTCCTGAAACCAGCCCCAGAGCAGAATCCAGAGCAGGCTGTGCACAAAGCACAGCACACTCTGTGCAGACCAATACATGAGTGCTCTAGGTTGGGGAAGACTTATCTACAATGCACCCTACCCCTGAATAATTTCTTCAGTGTGCCCCAACCACCTAAAGCCTTTGTTTTAAAGATGTCATGAAAGTGGAGCTTTTGTGTTTGCTTGTTCTCCTAAGTAAAATGATTATGATATTTTGGGTGTTTGTTGTTTTGTTTGGTTTTGTTTGTTTTTCGGGGTTTTTTTATAAAATAATTTGGTAAGTAGATAAGTCTTCCAGAAGTGGTTCTTGGACCTTTGCTTACCTGACAGAAACCACCAAACCACCAGCGCACGATAGGGTAGATTATCATATATTTTTGAGAATACCCTCCAGTTTTTCTGTAGAAATCATGCCACCATATTCCCACCAACAGACTGCGATACAAAAGATACATTTCCTTCTTTTCTGTGTATACATCTCAATCTTTCTTATGCAGTGCAGCATTGATCCAGTGCATATCAATAATGCTCTGAGAATATCTATTGGATAGGGCATCTTAGAAGATACAGGCTTTGAAATTTATATTTAGAATTTGATTTCCTTATTCCTTGGTCAGAATCTGATGGTCATTCGGAAAAAAAATTCTAGGAAACATTTGAGTACATAGGATTTATGGACTCTTCAGATACTTATCCTGACTCCGTGCCATCATTTTTTTATATACTGAGGAAAATTCCCTTTAACGGTATGAATTTTAGTTGAAAACATAATATCCATTTTTGGTTCTCCATAGATGGACACAAGTTTCCAGATTTTAAAAAAATGCATAAATGATCTTAGTCTTGGTATACCAGAAACTGTGACAGCTTTGTTTTAAGCATAATGAAGACATATTAACTTTAATTGAAGTCATCACTAAGATGTATTGAGCTGAAATGCTGATGCAGAGCAACAACGGTCAAAAAGTCATGATGGTGACACAAAACTTTCTGGTTTTAAGACATCCTGTCATGCAAGCAGTTATCACTGAATCCATCTGAAAACATAAGTATAGCCTTACGTTACATTAACCCTGAATTATCCTTTTTTCTCGATGATAACAAAAATAATATCACGGATAATTATTAAAATAAGAATTTGTTAACAAGTTAAATATTTCATATTACCTTTTTAAGCCAATGGAATAAATATCTTATTTATATTTATTTAATATAAATTAAGCTATTCCTAAAAAAATTCTGCATATTGGAATATTTGGATTTTTTCCATTAAGTTTTTCTACTTCTTCCCCCGGGTAGTTATTGAGCGATTTAAATACATAGCCCAACCTGTGTTATATTGGATACCTACAAATTAACAGTTTCAAAAACAGTGTATTGTTGGTTGTCTGGCTTACATATAAACAATCATATCATTAGCAACAAGTTCAGCATAATTGTACTCTAAGAAACAGCAAAGGGTGCCAATGCCCAGTTTACACCAAAGTCCTTAACCAGTATGGTATCATTTTCCATATTTATTTGGTTTGAACACTGTCATCCTTTTTAAAAATACTGCAAAGGGAACCAAGAGACTACTATTATCTTACAGAGGCCTCCCATGTCGATGAACAGTCCTCTTGATTTCTTGGTTTGTTCTTCATTTTTAAATATATCAGGAAGGCTACAGACATGTTCTTGCCTATTGCCCAGTCTATACTTTTTAAAAAGTTTTTACTCTGGGAAGAAAAAAAGTTAGAAAAAAGGGAAAAAAACAAAGAAAGTTTGGTTAGGGTCTTTTTTTGATTGGTTGGATTTTTTTTAATGTAATATTTAAACAAAAATGCATCTGATTTATTTGCCAGCTCGTTTTTAATGTGTGAAATTCAACATCTCTTTGAGGGGTTATCGCTGCCATCCAGGCAGTAATCATTTCATAGAATGTGACATTACTTGCTTAAAATTCAGTTATGTTTTCTCTCATGTCACACAACATTAAATGATCATTTGAATTTTGGTCCTTCGACATCAGTAATAGTTACAATTCATGGCAGATGACTTCTCAGATATCAGAAGCCTTGGCCAATGGAGAAAAACATTTTTTTTTTCATGTAGATAACAACTGACAATCTGGATGATTCAGTAGTGCCTATCAGAGCAGAAATAGTCTTTACTAATTTCATTTCTGCATAAAGAGATACTCAGAAGTTTGGATGTGCACTCATTCATTCTAAAAGACAAAAGTTTTCATGACACGTAAGTTGGTGACTGGTTTTCATCATTCAGGGACCTCCTACATGGCCACCCACAAAAGTCCTTCTCATCTTCTTTCCTCTTTGTCTGGGCACTCAGTCACATCAGTGACCGATACCTTCACTACACTTCCAAATACAGGGACCTTCACATTGAATGTCTCTCTTTCACCAGGTTTATTTGGCGTTGTTTACCTTCTCACCCATTCCCTAGTAGGAGCAGATACATAGCTGGTAGCTAGAAATCTTTGAGGGTTATCTAGCTAACAGGTGGTAGAAGGGAAAAGACTCTAAGGGAATGAATAAATTTGCTTCACTAGTGAATAAGGGTATACAAATTTACTTAAAAATTAAATGTAGATGTCTGGCTTAATTTCCATGTAGTGTTTGGGAAGCTGTATTGAAATACCGGTAAAGTATTCTTTTTTCCTTTTTGTTTTTCTTTTCCTTACCCTTTTCCTTTAATTTACCTGCTTGCAAATTATGAGAATTCCTTTATGACACAGATCTTGCTACAGTCATGTTTACCTACTTTATTTCTAGGTTATTGATCCGCACAGGATGGATCTCAAATGTTTTTAGGAAATATAGCAGTTCAAATTCAGAAAGATTTGTAATTGGCTGCTTTAATCTATTAAGGGGAATACACTTGTAATCTTTCATCCACACTGATCTAACTTAGTTTCTGCATAGCTTTTACAAGTTAATTGTTTTTGACCCAGTTCTCCTAGAAGCACTGGTTTTTGAATACGCAAATATCAGTTAAAGAACCTGGCACCTTTCAACAGAGACTAAGTGCCTGTCCCCTTGAAATGTCTCCCTCAATAATTTGAAAAAAAATTACTCTTTCACAAGATACAACATTAAAATTATCACCATTTTTGGTACTCTGCTTGTTTCATTTATTGGAGTTCATGAAAGGGTACCCTTTTCAGAGATACTTTTCCTTAGTCATTAGCCTCCTCAGTTTGTGCATCTTTAGGATGTTTTGCAAAACCCATATATTTTTCATGAGTATCAAAAAAACTGGGAAGGTTTGTTTTCTTTGCATGGTGACTATTGGCTGATGTGGATATTTTTGTTACACCTATATCATGTATTTGTTTTTTAATTAAGTTTTCCTTTAAAAATAGTTTTCAAAACTTCACAGAACTGAGCAATTTGTTATAGCCACACTGTGTACATGGTAATGAATACATACCTATTAAATTGTGGTACTCATTACTTGAAATATCTTATTAAAACATATTAAAAATGGGTGGATTAACATATGTCCTAAACTTTAGGTTACTCGGATGCAAAACTGAAAGTTAGCAGCCATCTATCAAAGCAAAAATTAATGTAGAACAGTAAAAGAAGGCTATTGTTTCTTTTCTCACTGAGTATTCATAATATCAGAGTATTTCCAGACATGTCTGGAATGTGGGTTGCTCTATTTATAGATTTCCGCAAGAATTATCCTAATTATTTTTTTTTTTTAAGATTATATCCAAAGCTTTTTTAACAAATCTGTGAAATTCAGTGTGTGTATTTAAATTATATTGTACCGTTGAAGAGACAATTTCAGGAGAATCTATACAACAGTCTAAAACAGTTTTTCCACAATCTTTATTCTTCTAGGCCCAGAACTCATTTCCAGTAGAATAAGTTTCTAAATTAGAAGCTTAAGCACAATTAAATATTGCAATATACAAAGCAAATCATCTAGCTCCAGAAGCAAGGTTCACAATGAGTAGTGCTTACAGAAATGAAATTTGAAACCTCTTGGACAATCAGGAACTGAAAAATAGTTGTGTCAGTGTTGTGGTTTCTCTGTTTCCAAATTGTGATGTTCAAAATAGTTATATAGATGTTACCTATGTGCAAGCACTCAGAAATGCCCATTTTGGACTACCTGGGGGTCTTAACATTACGAAGGGAAAGAAAGTGTAATTTATTAAACAGACATGAACAATTCTTAAGCACCTAGATGGCTTTGTACTGCATGTACTTCTATATTTCATTTTGTTAAAACAGATTTCACAGAATAATTTTGGTTATAGGGGCCCTTGGAGGTCTTCTGGTCCAACTTCATGAACAAATCTTAGCTAGCTTCAATGTCAGATCATTAGACACCCTTTCATTGTGCATCTCCAAGAGGAATTTAGCTTGGCCTTCTCTATATCTGCTGACAGCCTCTCCTTCTATGCCTTGTGTTTCTGCCCCCAATTAACTTGGATCTCCACTGGATTTGCTGCCCTCTGCTGAAATTGCTTCAGTTAGTCAATGTCCTCCTAGTACTGGGGAACCCAGCTCCAGACAGATTAATACAAAACAAAACAAACTCTTACAGATTTGCTTAGCCTGCCTTCATGAGGTATAGAAAAATATGATTATTCTCCCTGAAATAGACAATGATAATCTTATTTGTCAAGTAGTAAACATAAACAGATGGCTAAGCACTACATTGGCTGTTGTTGCTGGACAGATTCCTTTATACTCATTCTCAGTTGTAAACTTCTAGTGCCAGTTTTGCATACAAAGTAAACTGGAGGGCATCATCAAAGCATTTAACTGAATCTAATTAAAGAATTCCTACTTTTGAAGTTTTCCAGTAGTTCTTACCTTGGAATAGCTAAACTGGACAATATGTATGCAATATATAAACAGTAAAACTTCTCTGTAGAAAAATGATAACTTTTATGTTTCCTTATCCAAAATAGTATTCTAAAAAGATTTTTTCTCCAATTAATATGAAATACCCACAAAATAACGCAAAAAGCTGAAAAGTATGTTCCCCACTATAGTTTGGCTGTACTTTTCCACTTCATTGCATACCCAGATTTGGCAAAATTTAGAGTAGAATCTTTGTGTGAGAAGCTTAAAAAGGCCTCCCAGAATATGTAGTCAAAAACTGTATTCAGCTGAAGATTTTCTGAATTTCTTGAATCAGCAATAT
>VXAK01017320.1:0-18173 GCA_013399435.1 Arenaria interpres | reverse complement strand
AGCTAGACTGATAATAGAGAAGCAAAAGGTCTTCATACTCCTTTTTGTTATTCCCGTGTTTGTGATTGCATCTACTCTTTGTCTATATATTGGAATTTTATGTTTATTTGTTGACTCTGAAATTTACAACATCATGGAAAAATAGCATTAAAAAATACTTACCTAAAGAAACTGATGTTAGTGGTTGCACTGATAGGGAGCACAGAGAACTCACGTCAGTGGTAGGTTAAGTTGCATATTGCATGGTCTGTCAGCAGCACACAGGATTTCAGGATATTTGGCAGCACCTTTTCAGAATAATAATTTGGTCCAGTTGTTAATATATAACTTCAAAACTAATGCTTCAAGAAAATACAAGATACTCTGTGGAAATATAGTGTATGCTGAAGTTTACTGGAAAGTTCAACTGCTATATACCTAAAAAAAAAAAATCTAGGAAAAGTTGTGGAAATGCTTGTTATGGCTAAATGTACTTGCCATGGGTGCTAGACCCATATGTAGTCTGTCAGTCTTATTACATTGAGACATTCAATTTAACTACAACAGAGTGTTTTCTGAATTGTTGGATATATAGTACTACAGAAGCATTATTCATGACAGTTGAGGATGTTGGAATTATTCTGATTCAGCAAATGCTACGGATTCTGAAGTCGGCCAGCGAAATGTTTCTAGAAAATTCAGTTCCCAAAATATCATTTTTCTAGTAGTACATTAAAGATATGTGAACATAAGTTTCCTGGTTTTATGCTAAATAACGGGCAAGAAAAAACTGGTTGTGTGCCCATATTTATTACCAGCATATATTTATTAAGTTTTTTATTTTTAATGTTTTTAGAATTTAGACTTTTTATTATTCAGCTCTTGTGGTTGCAAAGTAAATTTATAAAATAACAAAAAAATTATAACTATTGAAAGTAAATTTAAAATGTAACTTCTGACATAATGTCTACAAATAATCTATTTTCCAGGTTCCACTAGCTCCTATACAGAAGTCCGGTATAAACCTTCATTTTTAAAGGATGACGAGCTCCGACAGTTAATCCTTAGGGTAAGTGGAAGGAAACTCTCAGGTAAATGATGTTCTCATTAAAGCTTGTCACTAACTTGAGTTTTTAGTTGGAGGGTGCTTTTTTTTCCACCTTTTTCTCCAAGCAAACGCTTTGATGTACTTGATAAGTACTGGTTTATGAACGCTTTACACTATATAGGCTTTTTCATAAAGGGGTATAGAAGATGATTTGTTAGCAAGGCAGGCAGCAGCTCTGAAAGAGATAATAAATCTATATACAATCCCTGTATTTAATAGCTATTTTTTTATGTTGATATTGAAGTCTGCATGCAAATATAGAGAATGCTTTTAATTATGCATAAATATACTTGCAATTGTTTGCTCTCCTTCATCTACTTTGAAAAAGATGCGGAAATAATGCGTAAAAAAAAAAAAATCTTTCTTTTTGTTTTTCCACTTCATCGTATACCCACACCTGTTTACCCTTTCTCTTCTGCAACTATTTTCTTTTTCCTTCACTGCAATAACAGACTTCACCAAGATCTGCAAGATGACTCCCAAGTTAAGCTGTTTTGCAGTTGGCCACCTGTTTTCCCAAAGCTGTGTTTAAGAAACTTTAGGTGTCTGTAGTTGAAGGTCTGATTTGGTCCTTGGTGTGATTTATAACTAATTTAATTTTAAAAATCAGGTTTAAAAGTGTGCTTCCTTGTAGTCATCAATTTTCATTTTTTGTTTTAATTGTATGTTTTTAAAGACAGTATCTTTCTATTTTCAGGCTGCAGATGGATTCCTATTTGTGGTTGGATGCAACAGAGGAAAAATTCTGTTTGTTTCAGAATCAGTTTGCAAAATACTTAATTATGATCAGGTGGTTATAACTGAGTTTCTTGGTTTGCTTTTAACTTGCATTTTCTTAGAAATGTTTAAACTTTTCCATTTTATTGTGTATTACTGGAAAACAGTCCTTGTGTATCATTTCTTGGAATGTCTTTGATTTAACCTCCTTCAGAGCAAAGCTTAATATCCTGGAGCAAAATATTTGCAAGTACAGTCAGTGTTCCTGGATTTCAATTGATCATCCTTAAAAAAATTGCTAGTCAGAGAGGAAGGGATAATTTGAAGATGTCCTAATTTCTATTTCCAAGGGATTTTCTTTTAAATAATGAAGTGATTTGGGGTTTGTTTTTTTAGGCCAAGGAAAATGGGTAGTTCAGTAGCAGAATTTAATTAAAGCTTTCCTTGTAATGCCTTTATGCTCAGATGCACTAAATAAGACCACATCCACAATAACTTTCGGAGTTTATACTCTTAACTTGGAGGAAAATGATATAGTGTGAGTTAGCTTAACCTATAGGATAAGGGAAATACGAAAAATGTAAGTACTTTCCATTAGTTGATATTTAACATTGTGGACAATTACCACATATAATCAAAGCACAATAACTTGTTCATGTTGGAACAGGTTGCCCAGAGAAGCTGTGGCTGCCCCATCCCTGGAGGGGTTCAAGGCCAGGCTGGATGGGGCTTGGAGCAACCTGGTCTGGTGGGAGGTGTCCCTGCCCAGGGCAGGGGGCTTGGAACTCGATGATCTTCAAGGTCCCTTCCAACACAAACCATTCTGTGATTCTAAGTATCTATAACTTCTGTTCCGAAAGCAGAGGCTAAACCAGTTAGTGCTTCCATCTGGCTACTTTTATAACTTTGAAACCATTTGTGCTATGTTCATTTTCTTCAAAATGGAAGGGTAGCCAATCTGGACTCTGTTTTCTAAAACTTTTTATTATTTTAAAAAAAAAAAAACCCCAAACTGTATCTTTTTAAATTGAAGTGAATCGTCTTATGGGAACAAACATAGAGCAGATTTATTTTTTTAAAAAAACACCTTCCACACTGAATTTACTCAAGGACTAAGAAGTACCTTTTGAAGTGTCTCACATCAGATGTACCTACTTGCAGACGCATAAGATCTTTGCTATTCCAGCCAAAGAGGTTCAGAGAACATGACTGACAACCCATGCATTTATTAGCTCAGGTGGGAATTATTCTAGGTTATCAGTCCCATTCTGCAGCCTAATCTGTTTCACCTATGTATTTAACAAGACTGCTTTTAGCCTTCTCAGTGGCACTTTCCCTTTGCACTAGGGTTAGATGTGGGCGAGGGAAATGAAAGTGGCTGTATGTTTATCCTGCTTTCTTAGAAGCTTTTCATTAAGCCCATTTCTGACTCTGCCTTATTGGAAAAGTGCTCCCTTTTACGTATGCGGTGATGACATAGCAAGTGGCATGGGTCCAAACTGAGTTGCAGTTTGCATCTAGAATACTGCTTGTAAACACAGCTCCTTTCTGACCTGCTGTGGTGAAGGTAAGCAATGAAAAAAACAAAACTAGCCCACTTCTGAGAATTCCTTCCTGTTTCAATAGAAAGTAGTGCTGCCTACAGTAGTGCAGCCGACCAGTTACTTGGGATCAGCAGAGTCAGCAGGTTGAATGGATTCTCCAGAGATTCCTGTAAATATCCCCTACTAAGGAGTGCTGAAGTAAGCTAACCTCTGCTTCCAGATAGCTCTTGGCTCAGTGTTGCCAATTTGTTGAGCCAGATTAGATCTCAGTCATTAGGTAGCATGAATATTTCTTCCTATTTCCCTACCTCTCCTCCCCCATACCCCTGCCCGCAGTAATCTGTGAGAGTAATCTTATTTTGTGCGTGAACTTCTTTGGCTAGGATCAGGCATTATATTATGTACATAAATACAAAATTTAGTTTTACAGAACTGTTTTTTAATATCCAACTATATCTGCTATTTTGCAAAGAGGTAGTAGCTTTTACTACCCTGTTTTTATAAAAATAATATTAAACAATGGCAAATCAAAATATTGATGTTTAGAGTAACTGTGGTATTTGACTTTTTTTTTTTTTCGAATGGTGTAGAAAGTTGTTTTTCTGAGATACAAGTGATATGTATGGAATGCTGTTCTAAAACGATGTGGTTCTAACATCTTTTGGGTTTTGGTGTTGATTTTTTTTTAAATAGGCCAGTTTAATTGGACAAAGTTTGTTTGATTACTTGCATCCAAAAGATGTTGCAAAAGTTAAGGAGCAACTTTCTTCTTCAGATATCTCCCCTAGGGAGAAGCTCGTAGATGGGAAAAGTAAGTCATATTTGAATGTGTTTAACTTTTTTAAAGTTAAAGACTTTTTAAAAGAGATGTTAATAAATTTAGTTATTATGCAGGACACACTCATGTGTTTGTATGTGCATGGATGTACAAACTGAGATACAGTGTCTATGAACCGAACATATTTGAACGCTTATCTGCTGCTTAGAATGCACTTAGAGTTTAAAAGCTAGCCCAGAAAATAATTTATCTTAGATAATGATAATGACTGAGATTTGCATTGTTAAACACTTACCAAGTTGTGGTCTGACGTTCTTCCTACCAGGCATACTACTCTTTTTTCTTGTATTTGATAGGTCTTGTCAATACAAAAGACCTGATGTAGTCGAACATGGGATAAAATACTACAATATCAAGAATCACTGTCTTCTCTGAAAATGCTAAGTGTCAATCCTAATTCAACCAAATCTTACTTTGTTTACAGTTATTTCTAATATGGAAAACATTATGTACTGTGCAGCTAATCACTTTGATAGCTGGCTTTTATAAGAATCTTCACAGTTCTTCTTTGTACACAATAGAAGTTGAAATTTTAAAGCATATTTATTAAAATACCATTTAAAATATTGAGAGGGGTTTAGAAATAATTTGGTAATTCTTTTTAATTTTAGAATCTCTGTGACAGTCATGTTTTCTTTGCCCTGTTTAAGTTATTAGACTTTTTTCATTTTTAATTGCTAGGGCAAAATTTAGGAAACGAAAGAGAATGTACTGGAAGCTAACATGAAGAAAAGGCCTTGTACTATGAAGTTTTATTGTTGGATTTTGTTTTTTTAACTACTTTACTAATTTTTTGTAAGCTGGCTTGCAAGTACACAGAGATTTTCAAGCTGGACCAGCTCGACTGAATTCTGGTGCTCGACGTTCCTTCTTCTGTCGGATAAAATGTAGTAGGACCACAGTCAAAGAAGAAAAGGAGTGTTTGCCCAACCCAAAGAAGAAAGGTAGTGTAGATGAAGAAAAACAGTGTAGACGAAGTGGGTGCTTTCTGTCTTGAAACTTGGTATATTTAAGTTCCTAATCAGTAGCGTGAGCCTTGTAGTTCTCACTGACTTCACAAAGTAGCTATAGAGAAGTGCAGATGTGTACTAGAGACACGTTTTGAAAAACACTACAATTGTACTCTTTCTCCTCCCTATTCACTCCTGGAAAAGAGGGAGGGAGGAACCTGAGGGGCTGTTTAAGAGCACATTGTCTGTTGTAGTCAAATTTCAGAAGTCTCTCATTTTTGAAAGCACTGGAGCAGATCAAAAGAATGAAACCAAGTAACTTATGTCTTGAAGAGAACTGTGAGTAAGGCCTGCGAAATCTACTGTTTTGAAGGATAAAAAGCAAGTAAACCAACTTTTCTTTCTCATTTTCCTTTTTGTGTGTACTTAAAAAGTATGAATNTTTTTTTGCTTTTAATGACAAAGTTAACTTTTCAGTGGTGATTCCATTCATTTTTATGATAATTTTATTTTAGTTCATATTTTGGTATGCCTGTACAGCAGTATACTCATGTCGAGTTTTACATGAATGGATCTTTCTAAAAATGTAATTTCCAGCTTTTATTTAATACCTTGATTTCTGCAAACATGAGCTGAAATCATTTAACCATGAAAAAATCCTCTTACTTTTGTATTTCAATGTAACCTGTTATTGTTGAGATATAGTAAATTGTAAAATAGGTCTGTCGTTGTAAGTAAATAAAATTCAGTCTCCCTTGATGTGCCTACTAACTTGGTGAGATAAGAATTTAACTTGTATAAATGTTTCTCAGGAAAGCAGTATTGAGGGAAGGCACCTTGACAATCAGAGAAACTGTGGCAAAGTCACAGTAGGATAACTCAGTTTTTCATTTTACATAGTTGTTATATGTATTCTGTAGTTGATACGGTTAATGCAGTCAAATCTATGTAAAGCATAGTTTGTTCAGAATACAGATAATCAAGAATACTTTGTCAATTTTTTGAAAGATAGTTACTGTACGACACACTATGTCATCTCTGTGCCTTGATGCTTCTGCGGGTCTTTGCATGTTATATAGGCAGCAAAGAGTCTACCAGCCATAGGAATAAATGCCAGTGTATGCTGTAATTTAAGACTTTTAAAATATTTTTTTGTTCCCAGAAAATTGGGGAATTCATAAGCCTAAGATAAATAGAAAATAAGCTAAGTTTCTTTGGTTTGTTCTCTTGACTGATTCTTTTAGCTATTGCAGTAAGCATATGTTAAGATCATCATGTTCACAAAAGGTAAATTGATTTGGAAGCTACGGAGTGCCTCTCTAGTTTATTTAAATTTACAATACATGTGAAACTATGCAAAGAGAAAGTCATCTGTGTGTTACCAGACTGTTGGTTTACTTTTTTTTCTGTTAGTCTGTGTTCGAACTGCCAACAACTATAACTTATCTTCCAAAATCTTACATAGGGTTAGAAGCGCTCTCTTCAGGTAAGCCAAAATGAAGTAGTACAAAATTAACTAAAAAATTTAGTTAACTAAAAAGTACTCTGCAAAATTATCTATAGTCTTGCACCTTTGTTGTAGGTAAGCGTAAAATATAGTTGCTGGTCTCATGGTAAATGGAATTTTAAAAAGTAGTTCAGTTTACTTTTTGAACCATAACTGCTTCTTATTTCATTTCTTTTTATTAGATCACAGAAAATACTGTACCATTCACTGTACTGGGTATATGAAGAATTGGCCTCCTAATGATGTGGGAGTAGAAGAAGAAAATGATGTAGAAAAGGACAGTAGTAACTTTAACTGTCTTGTTGCAATTGGGAGGTTGCACCCTTATATTGTTCCACAAAAGAGTGGAGAGATAAAAGTCAAAGCAACAGAATTTGTTACACGATTTGCCATGGATGGAAAATTTGTTTATGTAGATCAGCGGTAAGCGTTTTGTTCTTTAATGAAGAGAAAATGAAAATAACATCAGTAGTTAAATTTGCTAATATTTTCTGTCAGAACTGTAATTTTGCAAGTTGGATACAATGTCTAGGTGCTGTACACAGGAAGCAGGTCATTCTGAATCTATGATAAATTGGGCTTTGTTTTTTTGTCAAACAAAACAATGTATAAATGTAAGTGTATTGTTCGATAGGAAAAGATGAGCTAGCAGGATATGTCGTAAAATGCACTGATGTACTTATTTATTCATAAAGAAAAATCTCAAGTTAGAGTTTCATAGCTATGCATATAACTTATGTAATAAACACTGAACCAAAAATTATTACTACTTAAAATCTTACTATTTGGAACACACACATTATATCTAAATGAGGTACCAAATTATTTCATTAGAAATGAAAGCTCAGTTCCTATTTTCTGAACTTCCTAAAGCAGACTTTTATTTGTTGTGTAGACTGAATTACTGCTTTAAGTTCATTATTGTCACTGGAAGCTTTTTATTGCTTTCTGTCCTCTTGTCTTTCAGCTAAAAGTGTCATTTTAAACCTACTCCTTAAAGAGGCAGAGCAAAATTTGACTACAAAATTTTTTTAATGACTCGTTATGTATGACCAGTACTCTGATTAGGTAATGGGAAGACCCAATGATCATAAATATTTTGTGTGTACATGTGGTTTGCACGTTTAAACACTGTTATTTTGTCTTTGACTTGCCATTCATTGCGAATGGATAATTTGCAGTGAATAATATTTCCTGTTGTTTTAGAACTATACTAATGCTGTATCTTTTTCCCAAATGTGAACACAAGCATCTATTTCTTTAAATAATAATTTTCTGCTGTATCTGATATTGAAGAAAACAAGCTTAGCAGTTGTTCGAATCTGCTGTAGTTTATGTTTTTATTTCTAACAGTGCAACAGCAATTTTAGGATATCTGCCGCAAGAGCTTCTAGGAACTTCTTGTTACGAGTACTGCCATCAAGACGATCATAATCATCTAGCTGAAAAACATAAAGAAGGTACAAAATAATTAGTCCTCCCGTACTACGTATAACTACACATAATTGTTTTGTGAAAACAGTACAAATCAAAAAATCAGAAGCTGAGAGTTAATAAACTTAATCTTAGCATTGTCCTTTTCTGTGTCTGCATTAAGAGATGCCAGCACAAAGCTTGTCATAAAAGCAGGGAGAAACTGCTCTTGTCTTGGATCTTGGTGCAGTGCTTCAGTCGCAAGGGAATAATGTTAGTGCTTCTTTCAACCTCCTGCTTCAATCGTTCATAAGAATGAGGAAGGAGTCCTGGAGATCAAATGCGCCTAATCGTGTAATTAAAGACACCAATTACGAAAGTTCACCGAGTCAGTAGTCTCCCTACTGGTGGTTTGCAGAAACTTAGTACTTGGGCTTTAATTTAAAATCAATAACACTGATGAAACTGTAGTTTGATTTTATCAGGGGCCCTGTCCTGTCAGTTGTTTTGGCATTTAATTTTTATTTCTGGCCATCAAAAACATTTTGGTTTTATGGTGCTATAAAACTTTGTCTAAGTATAAATATGGTGATTACAACTTTTCTTTCTTATTTAGTGTTACAGAATAAAGAAAAAGTATTTACAAATTCCTACAAATTTAGAGCAAAAGATGGGACTTTTGTTACTTTAAAGAGTCAATGGTTTAGTTTCATGAATCCGTGGACCAAAGAACTGGAGTACATTGTATCAAACAACACTGTGGTATTGTAAGTAATTCATTGTATGAATTCCCATGTTATTTTTGTCTTAAATACAGTTACCATTAACAGAAAGCAACCTATTTAAGAAGAAAAAGAAAATATCAACACTGCACAAAATTAGTTGAGTAAAACCTGGAAGAACATTTTTTTTTTGCATTTACCAGTTATTTTTATTTCAGGCTTAAGTTCTGGATTTAACTCTGAAAACTGCTGTTTCCAGTAGAAAAAATGAGGTGAAATAGTTTCTTATTAAAGGAAGAAAGGAAGGATCTTTTAAGAAAAGTAGATCTGAATAAATGGAAATGTGAAATTAGCTTTATTTTTCCTTCTGAGCTTTACAAGACTGCGTGTATCAGTTGACCCAATTTGAAGTGATACCCTACCTACCATGTGTCAGAACGTGGAGAAACATCATTGATAGATCATAGAAATGCAAGGCAGAGCAGAAAGGTGCTCTCCAAATTGATTGCAAGGGAAGGGCCTAAATTCTTCATTCTTTGTTTTTAATTCTTTTTCATTCTCTGTGCCTTGCAATGGGGCTGTAATTTGGATTGTTCCAATGACACTGAGGATCTTGGCCAATGGCAGTTTTTTTGAGAGGGGGACAGAGGGGATTTTACTTCCATTAAACCAAGTTGTCGAGGGGGCCTTTTACCCATTCTGTATCTGGTTCATACCTTCAGTCAACATCACCCACCTATTTTGCCCATGTCCTTTTTCCTCAAGAAGGCAGAGAAGAGCAGTTAAGATGATCTGTGGTGCCCAACAGCCAAAGGCCTCTTTTGCCTGCCCTGGAGATCTGGGCATCTGCAGCTGTCTAGAGGAGGCAAGGTAGGCAGCGGCTGCTGGCAGAAGGTAGCCACTGACCCGTTTCTGGTAAACTGGTCTCCCTCTTAGGAGCAAAAATGGTAGCCACCTTCTCTTATGGAACACGAGCAACTCTTTTGGCCTTTCTTCTTTATTTCGAGAATAAGTGGAAATTAATATTTCACCCGGTGCATCAGAAACAACACTACAAAGGGTTGAACATTGAAACATGTGAGGAATGTCTCATTTATTTTTTTTTACTAGTTTGAGGATGTTAGTTTCTACTCTGTGTAAAGTACTGTTGAAATCAAACATAAATGTGATGAGGTTTGCCTTTGAAAAACTTGCTGATTTTATTTTTTTTTTTTTTAATTTAAATCACAGAGGTCATAATGAGTCAGCTGAAGAACAGGTCACCCATGGTTCCCAGCCTGCAGAAGGCAAGTGTTGCTTCTTACAGTTACCATAGATGCATCTTCTGATCAATCATTGCGTATTTAGATTTATTAAATCCAGGATTTTTTTTTATTCTAGGCTATTGCGCAAGGAAGAATTAATTTTTTTTAAAGCTAACTCTTGTGACAATTTCTAGTTACAGCATCCTAATTCATATTATTCACATAACTGTGATCAGAAGGACTTACAGCATATGTGTTCCTTCTAGCAGCTTCTACGATAGCTAGGATTTTGGTGGATAGGATATTGTGCTTCTGTCACAGATCCTCTTCACATTTTGCCTGGTTTTCTGAAGAAATGCAACGGTACTGTCTGAGTGTACCTAGAGAATATAGGGTGCTGTTTTGTCATCTTGCTAGAAGGTTTTCTATTTTTGCTTTTGAAATTGTTGTTTTTAATAACTGATTTCTGTTTGTGAAAAATCAAAAGTTTTTTTCTGATGCATCTTGCATTATCTGTGAGACAGAAAGTGGTAACGACTAAAGCTAATTTCATTACTGGAGATCAGCAATTTTCACAAATGCATTATTCACTTATCTTTTATATTTCAAATGAGAAAACAACATCCCTCATGAGTGTTTTAAGGAATTTAATTTCTGAAAATTAGAGATATAGAACAAAAACTGCTTTAAAATTAATCCTCGTTGCTGAGTAATGAAACTGCTACAAACTTAAGGATTTTTTTTGTTGTGTTGTTTTGATTGTAGATGCTGCAAAACAGTCTTTAGTAAGTGTACCTGGAATGTCCTCTGGAACAGTTCTTGGTGCTGGAAGTATAGGAACTGAAATTGCAAATGAAATATTAGAATTGCAAAGGTAATAAATGTTTAACATCATACATTAGGCTATTAAGTAAAGATAGAGAAGAGTTGTACATGATTATGTGGGGGTTGTTCAAGTTTCATTTTTATTGTGTTACGTGCCTAAAATATTTTTTAGTTTGAGTGTTAGCATTATGAGATGCCAATTGTAATATAATGTTAATCTCATGCATGGCAGAACACGTCACTGGTGTTGACAAATAGTTTTGTTCTGGGCACACTGTTTCCTCTTTTAATGAAAGTATTATTTAACTATGACTCCAAAAGCATTACTGTAATGCAGCTTCTTCACATGATGTTGAAATAGGTAGATAAACCATTTGGGAATGGAAAATCAGTTGTTTGTGAGTAGTGTTTATATTTTTCTGATAGCATTGCCCTGCTAGGAAGCCTTCCCTTGAAACAGTCCCCAGTGGAGTGATTTCATAGCCTGTGTTGTCACTTTCCTGATTATCCTGCACTTAGACTGAAGTCATAGCACAATTCCTTCCCAGTACCCAGCCATAGATTAAAAAAACCTCTCGTGTCATTCCAAATGGGAATCCATACAAGATTCAAATTGTTCATTAAAGACTGATTGTTTTAAAACTTACCAGTTTTAGCAGGTATACAGCATAGCCAAGGAATGTGAAAGGAAGAAACATCATTTTAACGTGAAGATATCTTTATCTATTTTTTGTGTTGTGCACCCACAGTGGTGCCTGATTTACTTATAGAAGGAAAGGTTATTACTCTGTGTCAGTTTGCACTGTATCAGCACTTGTTGTCTAAGAACGCTTTTTTAAAAGTCTCGAGCCAGCAGATTCCAGGACTTTGGGATGCACGTGCACAGAAAAAGTCTGTTTTCAGTCACAACTCTTACTACCAAACAAACGCCCCAGATCTGCACGGCTACACTACAGCATCTTGTCCTCCAATCTATACGTACATACCTCGATATGCCATGGCATAGTCAGATTCTGCTGTTTCAGTGGTAGTCTGACTCTGATATCAGCTTGTTTATGAGGATGTTATGGGAAATAGTGTGAAAAGCTTTCTTAAATTCGAAGTAATTAACATCGAACGATACCTCCTCATCGACTGAGCTAGTCACCTCCTTGTAGAAGGCTGTCAGATTGCTTAAGTGTGATTTTTCCCTTTGTAAACCCATGCTGAAGTCCAGGATCACATATTACCTCTTTGCAATGTGGTTGTCTTCTCTGCTTTGTGTTCATCAGAAGACACTATTTAATTTTATGAAACAGTGAAGACCATGGTCAGACCCTAAGAGTGTGATGTGTGACAGTGGTAGATGTTTTTTACTCTCTTTCCAGTATTTTGGAATCACCTTCCAACAATGAATTCACCCTCCTTTAGTAAAACAGGAAAACTGCACAGGAAATAATTCATTTTCAATGCAAGGAAGAAAAGAATAAACACTTTAGTTGTGATGGGATGAAAAGATTGCTACTTTAAAAAAAATATAATTTAAATCCATCCCTGAGCATGTTGGCAGGTTGCTGGGATTATCCAGCAAGGAGGAGGAAGAGCACTGGCAACAAAAAAGGATTGATACCCTCAACAGCAAAGATGGGATGTTACATTTTGATAATACTGTTGCTTAAGTCCTATCATCAGTTCCATCTATAGAGGGAAGGAGAGTCACTTTTTATTATATCCTTCTGAAGACTGAATTAAGTTGGCAAAAGTTCTCATCTCTGAACAGTTAATATCCAGGCATGGCCCAAGATAATATCCACCCGTGACCCAGAGCTTAATTTGACTGCATTCTAGACTCTTCAGTCAGCTCAGTGTGATGTTCTTGGTTGACATTACCTGGCCTTTGCTGAAAATGCTCCATGTGAGCATATGTGTCATCATCTTAAGGAAACCAGATTATTAAGTAGATGAATAACAAAATGAAAGAGTGGATGCATTCCTGGGAAAGTTTTCTTCAAAGCTATCCCTTGAAAGTTCTGGTATTTGTGTTTTAAGAGCCACAAGCAATGCTCTTTCTCTTCCTTTCGCTACAGAGGCAAGAGTTGCAGGAGCAGTATCTTCCTAAGCAACAGAGGGGAGTTCTATGAGTCTTGTATGAAGATCAAACCAAGCCATTACTCGTCTTGTGTGACAGTTCAGCAGGTCACAAGAGAGCAAAGTCTATCTGTTTTAATCTTAGGAAATGGAAGAATCCATTACAACAGACATAATTGTGGAATTTGGAGAAGAGATTATGGTACTGAATTAATCTCCCCAGTTTGGGGGGAGTCTTTTTTGTAAGAGTGGGTTTATTTTTTTTTTCAGTCTGTTTGAATGGAATTCAGATGTACAGTTGAGGAAGGTATGACTGAGTCATCTTTAGGAATACTTCACAGGAATATTTATTATTTCATATCCTTCCTGATTCCAAAAGAACAATGGATTTTTATAGTCCACTACAGACCTTTCAGAAATTGAGCTTATTTATCAAAAAGTTCAGCTTCCATAATATTAACAGCGGCATAATTTTCTTTCTGTTTGTCGGCCTATCATAAGCTTGAAGCTCATGATGCACACCTCCCTATCTGTCAGAGATTAATTTTGTAGATGTCTTGGATTTCATCATGTAATTAAAGCATGGCTTTATTCCTTTATGGAGCAGCAGTTTCAGGCAGCAGCATGTTTGCCCCAGTTTGTTTGATTTACCGAAACATCTTTCAGGAGGATCACAGTGATAGTTCCGACACGCTTCTAATTTAAAAAGTGAGGCTGCTAGGAGAAATAAATGATGAAACTGGATTCAAGTTCTGGATTCAAAGAACTGCTGTCCAGGACAAGTATTTGTGGAAGTGCTGGCAGTGATGAGTGCAAGAAACTGCATCAGGTAGCCTTAGTCTTCAAGTCATTGATTGAACTTAGTTTTTCTACCAGTTATGACCACATCTTGAACTCTGTTTATTAAATGAAACAATGTTATGTTGCTTTCTTTGGGAACAGTCATCATATTTGTCAGCTAATAGACTGAAATCTTAGTTGTCCATGGACACTGGAAATTGAGAAATAAACTTGTGCTGAAACTAATAGCCCAAGAAGTTTGCTATGCAGCTGACAGAAAAGGTGAAAAGTCAAGCAGAATCAGGTAAACTGTGTATCCAAAGGAAGGGCAGTTCTGAAAAGAAGCCAGCTATGGAAGGGAGTGGTTGCACCGTGTAACTGGGATCTCTGGCATCATATTCATCCTGCAGCTTGGGGGAAAATAAACTAGGTTTTGTCTCTGTAAGAGGAAGAGATGTTCACAAATGCAATTGGCCATTGAAGGCCTCGTCAGTAATGGGTGAATGTTTCTGGAGATGTTTGGATGTAGTTGCTTGTACCCAGATGTATTCACTTCTCCAGAATTGTTGCTGAGAACAATGCTGCATTTCTTTCCAGGAAAAAGAGTAGAACTTCTTGCTATTTGTTCATTTTTCTTTTGTATGAAATCAAGTTACTATTTTGCACGCACTGAGGCGATCAAAACAAGACAAGAGTGATCAACAAAGGCTAGCACCAGCTGTTTTTCATCAAATACCTTTGTGACTACAGACTTAATCCAGTAGGATGAGTACATTTACTACCTGAATCCGATCTCTGCATTTTTTTTAATGCTCGTAAGGCACAGATGGTTCTCACACCGTGCATCAGGCACCACCAAGTCTTTTTTTTAAAATTTCAGGACTATGCCTACAGCTCTATTTACAAGCATATCTGAGTCGAATTAGCATCTGAGTAATGATCATTTTAGTTATAGCAATGCTATAAATCTATTCAGTCTGGATCTGTCCCAGATTTTAGAAATGGCAGTACTGCTTATCAGTTGGTGCATTGGATATTGGAACGTAGGGAACTAATGAATATTCCACACAAATAACTTGACTTATTTAAGATAGGCCGTTCATTCACCCATTTTCTATCTTTCCTCCAATCCCTTATCACATTTTGGGTCTGAGTAAGCCATGGAAACAGAAGTATCCAGAGTGCCCCAGTTCTTCTGTAGCCTTGTGCTTGAGCAGTCAGGAAGAGGAGGGGGAGATGGGAGCAAGCTGTCCAAGGGGCCTGGTTCGACATTTTCACTATTAGTTACGTGTTTGGTGAGGGAGGACATGCAGTATCTCAAGGAATTCTGGTAACGAACAAGCAGTCTTTACTTTTAATTGGAATGTTATGAAAATATGGAGAGACACGTATAACAAAATTATAGTAGAGGGAGCATTAGAAGGATGTGGTGTTTTCCCTTCACCGTTTAGGAGAACTTCCCTATGTTGTCTGTATTTTATATGTATTTGAAATGTACCTATTTGTCTCAGTGTGCATAATTCTGAAACCTGTTACTCTTTGGTCTGTCGGTGCTGGTGATTCAGCAGAAAAATAAAAGTGTGCTCAAGTAATTATGACCCATTGCCTTTATTGATCTATTCTGCTTTTTGTGTTAGCAAAACTTGGAGCAGGAGAATTTAGGAGAATTGAAGACAACACTGTCTCAGATTAGCTAGCTCATGCCTCATCACTGGGGAGGTCTGGTGGGTTCTGCAACACATAGGCTATTTTTCAGTTTATGATCAATGTGACTTGGTAAATCAACTAAACATATGCAATTTTAGGTTGCGTTCTTCACCATCGGGGGAGTTAAGTGCGTCACATCTCTTGAGAAAGTCACCTTCTCCAGCTTTAACTGTAAACTCCACCAATGTGAGTATGTCACCTGCCTGTAAAAATCTGAAAGGAAAAGGCTAATGTCAGATACCAAATTACCCTGTCTTGTGTTTTTGTAGAAGAATGTGTAAGATATTGCGAACTACTTGGTAGCTATGAAAGTCTTTTGAGAGATGTGACAGCAGCAGCAGTTCCAACCTCATTTATGGGGCCATCAGATCAAGCCTTAAAGGGTCTATTCCCGAGGCTGAGGGGACTGCAGTCTCCACTCAGTTATTAGGATCTCTGCTGAAGCTCTAGAAGTATGCTAAATATGAGTGTGATTCATTTGATGAGGACTTCTGGATTTGGAAATGCATTAAAACTTTTGCTAAATAGCTGTCGGAGAGTAAAAGTGTTTCTACCTGTTCAGTTTGACAACCAAAATAAAATACCAGTTCTTGCTTTCTCTCACTTGTACTTTTAAGATTAATGTTCTTGAAGACTCTTTTAAAAACCCATGCTGTATGTTCAGTTTTGAAATGTTTAAATTTTTTACTTTGAAGGTACTTCAGTAATCTTCTAAAAATTGATAAAATACGTTGTTTTGCTAATCTAGTAGTGCTGGTAACACTTCAAAATATAACTATCATAGTTATTGATCTTAGCTGTGGAATAACTAACATATCTTTTACTGAAGTATATTGCATGTTGTCTATCGTGCACTGTCTTGAGTAAACATTTACTTTTTCATCGCCATTTATCTGAATGTAAATTTCTTTCCATTTAAAGACAATTTATCTTACGATCGCAATTTTCGTTTCCTAACAATATTCCTCTGGCCTACAGATTGTTTTGACTTAGTCCTTTCTTCATGATCACTCTTCCCCTGCCTTACTGCAGGTCTTTCTCCCTAAGAATTGATTGACATATATACTGACCCCTAAATCATGCAGCATCTCGTCATAAGGATAACTTCATTGTATTCGTTGAAGGTTTTTCTTTATTCTGTGCTTTGGTATCCCATTTGTTCCTCAAATGTTTTTGAAAATATTTTTGTAAAGCATTTCAATTTTATTAATTTCCTAGTACGAGTCAGTCAACCCGAGAAATCTATCCTGTTAAATTCCATCTGTGTGTTACATGAAACAGATGGGGAAAAAAAATCCTGGTATGTTTGAGTTAGGATGACTACCACTTCTATTGTTTCTAGCCGATGTTTTGCATTTTGAAAAAATGAATTTAAAACTGCTTAGATTTTTATCATGATGGCAACAAGATGCAAAATAATAGAAAAGATACCACTTTATAATCCGTATAGTTTAATGCATATAGAACATGGGAGGTATGAGGATCTTTCATCTTTTAGCTAGAATGTGTAAACATTGACAAACAGGGTGTCACTGGGAATTTGTAGTTTATGGTACTAGATGTGGAAAATATATACACCAGTACAATTTGTTGTGCTGGATTTATTTGCTGAGTATTGAGTTAGACCCTCAATAAAGCAGATGTGAAGTACATTTGATGGATGTGTAAGCAACACCTTTTAAGCCAAGTCCAGTGCTATTGTGAATCTCTAAAAATATATTTTTTTTTAATGCAGTAGATCTGCCTGTTGATGCATATTTGTCATTTAGTCTATTTAGTTCTTAATACTTTGACAGCAATGTTTCTGTAATGTAATAATTGTGACTAAATCTATAATTTAATTCTGTCCTTTTTACTACTTTTGTTCTTTCAGGTTCCAAATAAAGAGTTGATTCAGTTATGTCCTTCGGAAACAGAAGTTCTAGAGACTTCAGAACAAAACCGGGGTGCTATTTCATTTCCTAGTAATGAACCTCTCCTCAGTAAGATTTATTTCTCTTGTGGATATTTTGTGGGCTGCAGGGGAAAACATTTCTGAGAAATGGTGTAGTTTTTGAGTGCACCTCTTTACAACCATGTATAAATTGTAAAGAGATCTGTCTGTCTGTCTGAAGACAGGAGGACTCTTAAAACAGATGTGTTGCCACTGGAAGGCAAAACAGCAAAATTTGATCAGTGAGTGAATTTCATTACAAAAATAATGTCTTGTAACAGAAGTTCTTGCGTGCCAGTTTTAATTAGGTACTTATTAGTTCTCTCTCCGGAAGAGAGAGATGAGTAAGAAAAGGAATTTCGGTGCAATGTAAAGGAACTGGTTGTAATTTGTGAACCATTGTCCTTTTAGCACTTTATCTCTTTCTTAACCGCAAGCTATAGATAGTCAGTACAAAGGGCTAGTCAAAATGTTTCAGAAAGAAAATTCCACCTCCCCCCTTCCAGCATGCGCTAAGGCAGCGGTTTGTCTGGATCCAGGGTAACTCAGACCAGGCACTGGCCTTGTACAGGGAGAATGCCAATGTATTATTTTTAACATAAAAGGCATAATAAAAGCAATGTTGATGCTTACCCTGTATTTCAGCTCTTAGAAACTTTTCTGTCTCCCTCTTGTATTTCAGTTACTAGAGATTTATTTATTTATTTTAAACCTATATCTCTCTTCCAGTTTAGTTATGAGCCCTTTATATATCTTAAAAAAAAGACATTAAAAAAAACCCCAACTATTCCTCAAATAAGAGTTTGGAAAAAAAACCCACACATATATATATATATATA
>VXAK01017319.1:340-15350 GCA_013399435.1 Arenaria interpres | reverse complement strand
GTTCACTATCAGCTTCTTATCTTAGCTATTTTTAATTCTAATTATATTGTAAATATTATGTTGTTACATTTTGAAACATATTAACTCAACATCTTCCTGTGCAAGATTTCTTTAAAGTCTCCAGCTCAAGATCTGTGGATATCTTGACATCTTTTTAGCAGGTTTCTTTTGCAGCTACGTAATGTCAGTTGTAATTGAGAAGCTTGTCTGACAGATATTTTCTTTGCAGTTGTGGTTACAAGTTTTGTGTGCAATTGATATGGAACACATCTCAAATTAATCAGAAGTTTGGCCAAGTTTAAGGCTCTTACTTTTTTCCATTGAGTTGTCTTCTTATTTGGAGCCTCTGATTTGGACATGCAGTCTTGGACTGTTTAAAACTTCTTGTCTTTCATCGTTTGTTTTCTGAATGTCATGTTAGAGAATGCATTTATCCTTTGTAGGTAGATTAAAGCTTACTAAAATTTTACTCTTCTTACCACCTGCTTGAAATAGATGACATTATGCATAAGTATTCAGTCAATATTTTCAATGAAAAGATTTGTAACGTTGTTTGTGAAGAATATGTCTCTGCAATTACTGTTAGTCATTTGGAATTCAGTGATTTCTCATGACTGCATTGTTCACATTGATTACCCACTTTCAGAACAAAATATGGTAGATAAGTAAGATGTCTAGGAAATAATATAGAGGTTAAAGCCAGGAATCTAGTTAACATTCTATTTCAAAGAAGAGATACATCACAGATAGCCTTTTTGTAGTTATCATTGTTTCTTTTTTTCTTCTGTGGATGTGTGAGGTGTCATTTTTTCGGGGCCAAGACTGAGGAACAATGATATATATTGGCAAATGTACCTGAATTAAGTAGTTTATGTTCTTCATGTGTTTACACAGAATGAAACCCATAGCTACCCAGGTTTGAGAACCTATGTCTAGCAGCACAGTAATTCTGAATTGTCAGGACCTTCCGTGTGTGCCTCCAAGGCATACTGTACTAACCACTGTCACTGAAGGCTATTGGACCAGATGGGCTAATCCTTATTTGAAATATTTCTTTATTTCTCTATGCAGAGGCATGCATTAAAAATTAATTGAACAGGCATGTTTGTATGTTAACATTAGGCTTACTACAGAGTGCTGACATGAGGAGGGACAGATACACTTATGTAAGCAGATGTAAGTTTGATGTGCTGACAGACTCTTTATTTTGGTATTTTAAAACAACATCACTTTATCTACAATCAAGGCAAAAAATGATGAGGCTGCTTACACCAAGAACAATGACTAAAAATGAAAAAAATACAAAATGTTAGCGACTTTTACTTCCAGCTAGAAGGGAAAGGCAAAGCAGAATTTAAAATATTTTCCCCACTGTATTCGTGGGTGAAATGCTGTTAAGTATCTTACCTGCCTGTATAGCAAGGAGCATAAGCAATAGGATTTTCAGTGAAAATGCATTTTAGTGGTTGACACGCTTCTATTTGGTTGAGTTTGATAAATTCCAGGTACAATTCTCCATAATAGTTTGAGTTAGTAACGAAGGTTTTATTTTAGGTATTTTCCCCAGTGAATACTCTGGGAACTCACAGTTTGGCATAAAAAGGGGTATTAGTGCAGTGGGGTGCGTTTGTTTGTTTGTTTGTTCGTTCGTTTGTTTGTTTGTTTGTTTTCTGTGGATGCTGATTTCATAGATAACCTTTGAGAATGTCTGTTGTGATGAGTCTTGCAGGTGAGGCAGATCAACAAATACTTATTTTCTGAATCCCGAAATACCTTTTCATGGGGGAAAAAGTCTGTGTCCTTTGGTCCTATCATGCTGGGCACATACGGAATGCTCCAAAATCAAACATATAGATGCCTAGGGGATTTTGATGTTTCAAACCGAGACTTTGGTCAAATTCAAATATTTGAAAACTTGAAATTGAAGTGTTAGCTTGAAATGGAGATCCTTTTGTCTAGAGACTACACTGCAGATGAGTGGATTCTTTAGATTTCACAGTTTGGACCTGGAATTCCCTATATGATCATGAGGTGCTTAAGATTCATCCAGGTTCTTCTGGAGATCAACTTCTGATGTCTGCTAAGAAGTACCATCACATAAGTTATTTCAAGAAGAGATTCAGAAAGTGTGCTGATTTCCAAGAGAGATTTTCTGCTCCAAGTTAACTTAGATATTATTATGAGTTGTAAATCCTGGACAACATTCAAAGATAGAATTTACATTTGGCCATTAGTGAACACATTTCCAGGCTGTATCAGTCTCATAAGTGTCCTGTCCAAAGCCAGATCATGCTGTGACTTTACCAATTCACACTGTGCTTGAACCAGGTTCTTTACAAGACATACTGACACAGACGTACACAGTTATAATTCTGCAGAACTCCTGACCGCATGCAAATCTGTCTTTCCAGCAAAAAAGTTTTGCCAGTCTTTACCTCGCATCGTGATCTGAAATTATGTTTACTTTTTCTGAATGGTACTTAATCTGCCAAGAATTTAGCCACCCTCAGGTGTAGCCATTGAATTCTTGTTGCTCTGGCTCATAGGAAGACTAGAATATTTGGGGCCAGATGGAAACTTAGTTCTCAGGTCTGATCTCACAAAGAACCAGTGATGAAAGGAATGTTGGTAAAAAAACTATTCTTCTACTGCTGATTCTGGTTTTCCAGGTGTCTTATTTTGGTGTTCTTATAATTTGGTGTGAGTGAGTCGTTCTGTACTTCTCATGCAATGATTTTCCCCCTTTTTCACTCAGCAATTTTAGAGAAATATTAATTTTTGGCAATGTTTTGATGTAATTAAATTAATTAACAAACTATGAAACTCCTGGGGGCCTTATGCTGCAAGGTGCTAGACGCTCCTGCTTTTGTAGAGGAGGTGAGGCTGAAAACCTCTGTAGCTGTCATGTGTTTCAGATTCACCCTTTGGTTCTTAGTAATAATCTAAGACATTAACATCAGGCATCTTCATGTATCTTCATCTGCTCAAGATAAATACCAGGCATTTGTTTATGGAATTTAGTTATCTATTACCAATTTTAGNATTTGTTTATGGAATTTAGTTATCTATTACCAATTTTAGAAACAGTATGAAAGAGTCAGTAAATAGCCTTTGGCTTCAAAATTGATTGCAAATTTTTGGTCCGAAACTGAGCTCCAAATTCAAGTCTTGCTGATTTGACACAGATTTTTTGAATGTAAGTGCCAGAATACCTTGATTTATGTCCACTTTTCTCTATAGGCCTCTTATGTCTGACATGTCTGAATAACACCTACAAGATAGGGATCCTGCAGTGATTGTATTCTCTCTTTGAGACAACTTTTCTGGGGCTGTATCTTATTTGCGATGGTATGGCATGAGGTTGTAATGATTTTTAGAAATATTAGAAACATTAAAAAGGCTTTTAAGTGTTTTTTTTCCTAAGAATCCAAGTGACTCCTAAATGGTGGATTTAATGTACCTTTGCAAAAAATCAAATTACTTCAGCATAACAAGTCTTTCACCAGAAAGCCAGTTTGAGGTTGGGAGGGAAATGAAATGATTTGCAGCTCTCAGGCAAGATAAGATTAATGACAACAGTAATTTGGCCCACAGCACAGCTTCTTCCCATTTCTAGTGTACCCCTGGGAAAAATGGGCTTTATGAATTTCTCCAGCTCCCCCTTGACCCCCCTCTCTCATAATGAATGAGGTTTATTACATATACCGTAGGTCCAGCATAAAGGCTTGATGTATAAGAAACTTTCCTGAGTAAGAAACTTTCCACATAGTCAGAGAAATTAAGCACTCCTGGCTTAAGCTAATGCATTTTTCCTGTTAACTGCACAGGAAAATACCATCTACGCAGTCAGTTACCAGGGGTCTACTGGCAAATGTTGGCATGCTTTTCTGTGGTAACACAGTCCCTTCTGATCGCTGTACATACCTTTAAGTGCCTAAGTATCTTCTAGGATTAGAAACCAGAGAATTGAACACCTGTTCACACAATTTATTCTTTTAGACACGTAAAAGATTCAAGGAGAATCAACTAAGAACAAACCTTGTAAGCTGTTTACCCCCATGGATGTTGTTAATTCCTTTTTCGCTCTTTATTGATTTTTTTAAGGAGCATTTTAGAAGCTGTCACTGCATGGCTGGTCAACAGTGGTGTAATTCCTAGAGGTCAGCACAAGTTGTCTGTTTTGCTTGCAATTGTCTTGTGCCAGCTCGTCTCCTCTAATTGCAGACGGGACTTGTACAGTGTAGGAAAATCACATACCACATTCTGACTGATGGGAAGATAGAATCTGTCACAGCATGGTTATTTATTTTCATACTTTCTAATGTTTAAATGCACATGAATCAAAAATTTGCACTTAAAAGAATGCTTGTGTTTAATATTGTGACACATACATTATCATTTACTTTTGCGGTTCTTCCAGCTAAATTTAGGAAGACAGTTTTAGGTCATGAAGTCTAGAGAAACATTTCTAATACAGAAAAAAAATATGTACAATTAATACGCCATATATGATTTTATGGAGTTAAAATTAGAAATGGAGATTGTTCACCGTGCTCCATCTTGGCAGATTTAATTATAATGCATTGTTCATTCTTCTCGCTGGAATGTTACACACATGCACACGTGCGCACGCGCACACAGAGCATTTAGCATGTTCACAAAGGTTGGGCATTCTGTAATATTTAGGATGGTTTAGTTAATTGAGTATTGATTTAAAGAACTTGGGATACTTGGGATACTATAGGAAAGGTCTACCATGTCAGACAAAGAGAAAATAGTTAACGAAAAAAATATCCTAAGGATAAGAAAGGGCAAGGCATTTCCTAAAAATGTTCGGTAAAAAAGAAATTACTGTAAACATGTAATCCCTAAATTTTATTAATTGAGCTAGTTAAAATCAGAAGAAAATAGTAGTAGGATAATGTGTCTTTCAGGTTTCAAGTTCCAAATTACTCTTTTTCCCATAGATAGCTTTAGTGTAGAAAGCCTCTTGCCCTGTTGTATATCTTCAACTGACTCTCATATATGTGATCATAAGAAAATAAATTTTTATTTAGGTAGATAGTAGTGTCTTGAGACAGATGTTTATGGAGAAACTGGAGTAAAAATAACCTTCAACTAACTGGTTCTGGCAAAACTTTAGGACGTATTTTCTGCATTTTGTGAGAGCTTAAGTGAATTACATGGCTTTGAAATTTGTTTTTAAAAATTCATTTATGAGCTCCAGGAAGCAAAGTATTCTATAAGACAACTTTTTCCACATTTTCAGTAGCTGATAGTGCAAGGAAATGTAACATACTCATATTCTTAGTACATTGAAGTTGAGTCATGAAGGAGAATCATGCAAAAGCATGCTGTAAGCTAAAGGTTTCTTTATTCTAATAAATTATAGTTCTCATTTGCATACCTCCCTTTCTGCCTGTCAAGTCTATGTACTCAACCTTTCAATTATATATAGTTTAAATGTGATGAGTTTAAACTTATTAGTTCACATAACCCACCAAACCTCTTTGTCACTGCCAATTATTAGTGTTTAATGCTATTCTTAGAACTGTCTCTCTGTTTCCCTCTGCTGTTCTGCTGAGACATTGCTTGTTTTTCCAGTCAACCCTGTGCTTGGGAAGCCCCCACTTAGCTCACTTTAAAACCAAATTGTATTACCTTCTTGTCTATAAACGTCTGCCAGAAGGTCTCCAAAACTATTAGAATACATGATTTATGGTGTGTTCACAATACATAAACACATTGGGAAACAGATGTGTAAAAACACATATAGTAAGACAAAGGATTACCTTTTTGGTTTGTATAGCTAGCAGTGACAATGACAGAGATGTCACGTTCCAGTTGTTGGATGAAAATTTCTTTGACCGCAGGTGAGATGACCTAAGAGGGAAAGCACCAGGAGGAAAGCATTTTTTCCCCCTACTGCTTTTCTACCAAGGACATCCAGAGATAGTTACACCCTGGGGTTTGCAAACCCCTGCAAGAGCAAGACAGGGTGGGATGGGAGGTAACAGAAGACAGAAACTTCTACATAATTATCCCAGAACTGTTGCAGTGGAGTTAAACTTTCAGGTTTTTCTTCAGTGGAAAAGAAAATGTCATCTGAGCAAAATAAAAATATCCCTCAGATTTATTTTCATTTAGGAAACATCCTCAGAGAAGACAGAAACATTAACTATTACTTAAAATAGGTTTTGATTTACAAACATAAAGCTTAGGTTGGGCTGGTTGCTGAGGTTTACCTTGTTCCTGTCTTGACCCTGCCTCTGCTGTCTAGGCTTCCTAAACTGCTTATAAACTGAGATAAGGCAAGAGCTAGTTGATGACAGAGTAGCTTGTATATTTCCATTCATGTCAGCACTAAATGTCTAAAATTCTTTGAGCAAAGGCTTTTCCAAAATTCTCTTGTATTCTAGAATACTTTTATATATAATTTGAAGGTGCACTGTAGACCATCCGTCCACTGTAGACCATCCACATCCTCATGAGACTTAATGCTCAACTGCCTACTAGTGTGTGGTCAGTTCTTTTTAAATTCTTTTTGTTGAATCTTTTCTTTAAGGTTGCAAGTATTTTAGCTGGTCATACATATGTGTTGGGTCCTGTATTTCTATTTAAACAGGCATTTATTTCTAAAAGCAACTTCACTGTAATGCTGTTGAATCTTTCTACTTCAAGTACAATCTTTTATTTTTAGCTTAATTGGTTATGTTTATTAACTTTTTTTGCCTCCAAATCTGAAGTTTATTCTGAATCTATTCCAAAACTTTTATTAACAATATAGGGCAATCAAAGGTTTTTTTACTTTTAAGTCTTTGCAAGTGCAGGTGCAATGGTTTTGCCTGGTTTGTGTAGTTGAGCAAGCGTCACGTCTCTTAATACTAATGAATCATGTCTCTTAATACTAGTGGATTTTTTAATAAGTCTCCAAACCATAGTTATGAATGTGAAAATGCAGAATATATTGTCAAAAATTAGCAAACAAATAATTTGTGTTCCATAATGTACTCTCATTTAGGAATGGGATCATTTTTTTCAATGTTCAGAGCTTCTAAAATTTTTCATTCTATTGTTTTTCTCCAGAGGTTACAGCTGCATACTTACATCATTTTGTGATTCTTCCCATCGTTTCAGAATTGTGCTGAATTCCTTAATTATTTCTAGATTATGATACTTTCGGTTTTAGGGTCCTGGACTTAAATTTTGAAAAGTGGAGATGCAAAAGGATCTCTCTTAAGGCCGTCTCTTATTAGTCCATCTAATACTTCCTTAAGAAGTCCACTTCTAAAGGATAACTTTAAATGTGGTATCAGGTGCTTTTGCAAGACATCGAGGTCTGGGATAAATACTTTATAGAAGAGTTAGTGAAATTTCAGAACTATCAAAAGTTTAAGTCTTCCTTGTGAAGTCCAAACACTTTACAGAAACCTACTTGGTACAACATTGTTTCTGAAAGCAGCATAAGGGGAACATAATGGTGGTGTTTTTTAAACAGAATTTCAGATCAGATGACATTCTTTAAGAGTAAATTAATTTAGGCTGTTGTCTTCTTTGTTGCTTTAGAAAATTAAAGGTGGTACCACAAATCCAAAATTATTTTTCATGCAAAATCCAAGCTGATCCACAGCTTGATGTAACCATTATTGATGCTGGCCAGTAGATTTTCACAGCATGCATTTGTTGAGATTTCTTTTGTGTTTGCTTGGAATACTTTCACAAATATATTGTGGTCAAATGGGCAACAGATCTTTTTTATAAATATTTAATTCAACTTCTAGTCATTAAACTTTCATTTAACCTATTCCAATAACTGTACAAAGTACTGTAAAATGATTTTCCCTAGATTCAAACAGCTGTCATTGAAATACTTTTTTTAACATGTTTTGCCTTGGCATTTTGGGAGGTTTCGTGTGCCAGAGTACTTTCCCGTACTTCAGCGTTTCTTAGGACTTCAGGCTATGGAAGCTGCAAAGGCTGTCAGCAGACACGGGGTCAGAAGGGTGGGGAGCTGGAGCCAGATGCTCTAACCCCAAGTCAACTGCTCTGACTGGAAGAAACCTAGTGTTAGGAAGCTGTTATCATGTGGGGAGAGTAGTCTTTTGGCTGACACTTCTGCTTCAAACTTTAAACTAAGAGGCTTTTTATCTTGTTCCTATAACTTTAGCACTGGCCAGCTAAGAGAGTGGTAGACAACTCCGGATGATTAGTGAACGCTTTAAAGGTGTTTTTGGTACCTATTGTAATGGGTTAGGGGCATGGCTGTGCAGTACCTGTTTCTTAGAGACAGAGGCGGCTTCAAACCTGCTAGCTGAATCACATGCAATCATCTGCCTGCGTCCTTGCTTGAAACCCCTGTGTATGATCCTTGTCTGCTCCCTCCATCTGCTGTGTACTTCCCAGCGCACAGCTGGGATGGTCCTCGATGGAGCAGACAGCTGTAGTGGAGGGACACGGAGGCTGGAGATTGCTGCAGTGCAAGGAAATCCCTGAGCAAGACAAAACAAAGCTCAGGAAAGTTTGCAGTTGAGAGCAGGAGCAAATTTTCCCATCCTCTCCTCTCTTGGTAGGCAAGCACACTTCTACTGAAGTTGGAAATCTGGTCCATTTACCTTCCTTTAAGGCACTCCAAAGGGCCTGATTTTTCACTTGATTTAGAAGAATTATGTGGAAATTCTCATGTTCTGGTTGTTCCACAAGCTATTTAGAAATATGCTACACAGAAAAATCTGTATTTTTAAGATTTATTTAAACACTTCATAACACTATATAATGTGTTGCCCAATAATTAATTTCAGTATAATTTTTACATTAAATCAAACATGGAAAGAAATGTAATCTTAATTTTAATCAGTGTAGATTGTAGTAAACTGTGCATTTAGATGTTATACCTTTAGTTAGTCAGAAACTAACAGTTCTCTAAAGCACAGACAGCTGTTTAGCCTTTGCTAACTGCATTTTAAATTAAAAAATAGCAACCCTCTAGTTACACAGACTGCAGAATATAGTTTCATTAAGTGAATGGATATGTTTACAGGGTACAGTATGTTATACAATTTGCACATCTGCTCATTAGAAGATTATGAAGTCACTGATTAGGAAGCAAAAACCCACTGTTGAAACAAATATTTAAAATATGTGTGCATGGACTTTGTGAGATAGAAATAGATTTTAACAATTGTAAGCAATCCGTTTAGGAAAGACAAAATATCAGTCTGGTTCTGCAGACTTCTGTGCATCCAATTTAAAGTATTTGAAGGTGTGGTCCATGTTATTTAAAAATCTCAGCTCTTGCAAATATATAAAAGTTACCATTAGATATTTTGAGCAGAAAGAACTTGCAATTAAAAAACAAGGAACAAAAGGCTCATTAAAGTAGGCCTGAAGTTCTTTAGGAATATAAGAATTTAAAAACGTGGATCATTCAAGAGATACAAAGGAAAAAAGTAGTTGTGTATGTATGCAAACACGCATGGTTATATTTACACACACACATATATGTGTATATATACACATATATACATTCTGTGAAAAAAGTGCAGTAATGTAAAAGCACTCTCTTTTTATTGAAATTTGATGGAATCACAGCTATTCTGGGAAGCAAGAAATCTTTGAGGCGTTTCAAAGCTATAAAGAAATAAATGAAACAAGGCAGAAAGATAATCTTAGGTTGCTTTAGGTATTTTACAAAAGCACAGACAAAGACAGGTGTTTTCTTTGGCATGGACACTCAGGACTCCCTCTCTGCAGTCACATTCTCTATCTTGCTTAACAGCACCAACTAAATTTGAGTATGAACTATAACCTCAGTTGGTCAGCCTTCTTGAGACTAAGTTACCAAGAAGCAAAACTTCAGAAGCTCTAAGGAATACAAATGTCAGAAATTGGTGCGTTCACAGACTTTATATCCTTGTTACAAGCAAGATGTAAGGTCAATATTTTAGCACATAACCTTTCTCAATAGCTGCTTGTGGGCATTACTGAAAGATTTGACTTTGATGTTCTTCTTTCCGGCTGTCAGTATTTCCTCTGTACAAGAGACCAAGCTTTAAAAAGCATGTAGAGATTGGCTAGGGTAGCTTTCTGTCTTTAGTGCTTAAATAGAAAGCATTCCACTTCATGAATTTTTAAGTAGTATTAATAGGTAGAAACATTTGTATCCCACACATTTGTTAAATTAATAAGATATTGCAAAGGGAAGCAGTAAAGAATAAAAGCTAGTGACCGTGAAAACTAGTACATGTCCTGAAATATTTTTGACAGAAAAAAAATAGGGTTCTGAGAAGCCTGGTCTTGTCCAGTGAAGAAAAAGAATGAATTACATCAACTTGAAGCTCTTCTCCATCATTTTTTGCCTGTTTTTATTACAATGTATGTGGCAAAACTATAATACTCGGTTTTCTCTGTTAGCCTCTGTTGAGGTTAAGTGAAGACTGATTGACCTCATTAAGTCAAGCTGTAATAGATAACATCCTTTATCTGAGTCAGATGCATTTCAGCTAATAATCATAAAGGTAATTAAGAAGAAAAATTCATGTTTGAGAACATAAGACATAAATGATCATTGAAATTAATCTTTAAAAAATATTTACATATATAACTGAGATCTGTGTATCTAAAGGGTTTGAAGAGATAGTATTCCTGCAAAACTTCGAGGGGGACAGTCATGAAATAATGGACATATTTGTACAGGTGGACTGTATGTATATGTAAAGTTAGTAAAGACCTATGGTTTTTGTGCATGCAAATGCATTCAGAGTGGTTTCATATACACAGTATACTTCTAGCCTTGTTCATTCTTAAAGCTTTGTGACAGGTCTCTGAGGATGCATCGCATACCACGAAAGCCTAATACTCAGTGTGAAATCAAAATGCTCATCAGAAGTTGTTTCCATTACTGCCAATGTTACAAATTTAGTAAAATGTTCTATTTTCTTTTTATTTTACTTGAACAGTCCCATTATTTTTGCTATTTCTTTCTCCTTCCCTGTGAGCCAAAAATACTGCAGACAGAAAACAACATGAAAATCCTGTCAATAGATATAGCACCTAGTTTCTTTTGGGATTTTTAATGGAATTGTAGCTTTCTTAGAGTTGCATTTAAATTTCATCTGTGTTGAACCAGGTGTTCTTTTCCTCATGTAAGGAAGGAGATTTTTTCAGCTCCCCACTGTACCTGGTCTGTATCTCTATTACTGTTATTTGGTCTGATTGTGCCTTTTGGGGGAGAATTTGAGAAACTGATCACTTCAGGGGAGCTTTTGTGTGTGTGATAAGATAAAGCTCCATATATACATACACACATGCACTGTGATTATGTATATACCTTATCTCTTAAATAATGCAGTGAAAATGAGTGATAAGCAGCATAAAATGTCTTTAGTCACAGACAGCAGGTAACCTAATGGACAGTTAATTTTATTTTGCTGTTGGTCATTATAATTTCTTCCTTGCTTATCTTCCCTCCTACCTGAAAAACAATGTGCTTCAGTAAAATTACCAGAGTTTTTCGTCTTTGTACATGTAGGTAAATTTCTGAAGAAGGAGCACCATCATTTTTGCCTGATGCTAGGCTAGGTTATGGTCCCACTGCAGAATTTCCCTGTGTGGGCCACAGTAATACCAGTGTTGGTTATGATGAAGTGAAATGAATAACAAGCAAATGCAAGCATCCTGTTGAAGGAATTATTTGAGAATATTAGGGAAGATAAAAGTTAGGAATAAGCACCCTATAATGATCTTCATCTACACCTCTTCTCACATGATACAGCCCTTTCCTCCTAAAGTGTCTAATAACAAGGTATGATTCCTTAGGAACATGTCAGGAATGAGTAAGATACTTTAGCAGGGAACACTACCTTGTCATAATAAATTCACAGATAAGACAAGGAAGTTTCTTGTATGTAAAAAGCTAAGAATGAACAGGAGTAAATACAGTAGTATTTGATTATTTTGTTCTTTGTCTTACAAGACAAGCAAGTTTGGATATTTTCTTTTTTGAACTTAAGTATATGTATTTCAGCAAATGTACTGCTTACAAACTGTGTGATTCATCTGTTCCTTTGTGTAATTTCTGTTGAGAATTAGGTTGCAATAGAGTATCTAAAGCACATGATATTATTAGTGTAAAATCGAAGCCCAGCAACAGTACCACTTATGCTAAATGCTGTACAAATACTCAAATAGGCTGATTCTGATTTCAACTCTCTGCAATTATCTTAAACAGAAGATAAAATGAGCAAGTGGGGCAAGCAATAGCTGGGAGCAAGGAGGAATTTAAAATACAAACAAATAAGGTTACATCTAATATTTTACCAGAAAAAAAAGCACAGGATAAAAGCAAAGACAAATCAAAATTCCTCTAGGGGCGTTTTCCTCCTTCTGATTTTAACTCTAAAGATATCCAGCCTCAGTATATATATTTTTGTCAGCTCTGCCTTGCTAGTCAATTCCCTTGGCCTTCCCTTGGGGTCTTAATGTTAGTATTTTTACACTCTAGTTAATGCAAAAGGAAAAAAAAAAAAAAGTCTGCTCTTAAAATATCCTTTTGATTATCCTTTTCCAGGCAGAATTTTGGACTGACAGAGACAAAGATCAGTGTGGCATCTTGACTCAGTAGGAGATCCCATAGTACGGTACACTTTTTCTATCAGCAGGATACTAGTGTGTTGTCTGATCTTTTAAAAGACATGACCAACAGAAGAGTGAGAAAGGTGGTATTCAGAAAGCAGAAATAGTATTGTGAACATCTACAATATACGCAGATTATGTTTAGGTTGAGCTCTTGTGGGGAACAGTAGTTCAGACCTGTGTGTCAGTGAAAAGAGGCTTATTGTTTCTCAGTACTGTCTATAATACCTTGTCTTCATTAAGTCTTAAGCGGTGACATCCAAAAGGACCTTTTCAAATACAAATATGAGGCAAATCATGGCAATTTCTGTCAGCCTTTGAGGACCTACCGTCATGATGTTTCAGTACCCTTGTAAAGCAGGAAAATGCATCCCCTAGAGTGCCACTGCAACTCAGGGAACCAGTGCTCCTTACGCTGCAGTATACAGAGACACTAGATATCTGTATCTCTGGAAATGATAGTAGTAAAAACGAAGTGCTTTCACTGTAGATTTTCTTGGGGAGTCTTGTTTTCAAGACCTTTCAATGACCTGAAAATATCCAAGCAGTACACATTAAATAAAAGAAATACAAATAAATGATGGAGGCTACTAGAGCTGTGTGGCTGTTGTGCAACCAGCCACCATGGCTTTTCACTGTGGAATAGATAGAGGAATATGTCCCCAAGAGTGGAAAGAGCCCTTAAGTATAATAAAGTAACTGTGAAGCAAGGGAGATCGCTGCTATTTTATAGTCAGTGGGAGACATCAGTACATGAAAACTCCACTGGAATGAATATCAATTTCATGGCAATTCATGCAAACATTACTCATATCTTCTGGAAAGGTTACCTAAGGATACAACTTATAAAGAGAAGGCATTCAGATGAGCTACTTGCTTTAATTGACTGTAAATCTGTACAGTATCTTCCTTGCTTATCTCTTTGCCTTCATACATTTAAAAATATATTAAAATGGGGTCTTTGTGTTTAGTAAATGAATTAAGAAACAATTACATTACATAGTAAAAAGTTAAAGGGCTACTGACTTGTGATACTGAATCATTCATTAGGCAATAATATACATTAAGAAATGAGCAGATGTTAATGAACCGTATTAAAATGCAAAGAGAATGTAACTTATTTATAGTGTGATTCTCAAGTCCATAGGTATTTTTGGTTGAGGTGGATAGCTGTTAGATTACTCAATCTGCATGGTGCCAATAAAACTTCTCTGTACAGCTAATTTATTTTATGAATCTGCACAGCAGGTTTTGGACACTGAAAATCACTTCGCAAATTGCACACCATAGATTTGCAATCAAACTGACATTGAAAGACTGTGTATAATCGAAGATGTAGGGAAAACATCCAATAATTGAAACTCTTGGTATTTTCCTCAAGGAGCAATTTCAATTCAAAAAACATAGTTAGATTGTTTTGAGTGTTGGTCTTTGGTATCCCACAGCAGTTTTAATCAAAAATTTTCCCCTCCTTCTTTGCTTCTGAAAATATTTATGTGGTGGCATAATCAATCCTGCTGTCTCCTGCTATATAAGACAAGCTGATAATAAAATAAGTCTAATGCTTAGTGTATGGGCTGGTGCAGTAATGTCAAAATAGCTGTCATGCTACAAGAGAATGTGAATACTTCACCTACTGGTTCCTGAAACTAGCACTTTACTACTATCTGTGTGGGTAAAGATCACTTGTGAACTTGCAGGTGTTCAAGGATGTTTTAATCAGCAGAAAATTTATTTTGAATCACAGCTAGTAGGGAAAATAAAGTAGGAAAATTTTAATGCAAAGGTTAGGTTTGATACAACCACTTTCCTGCTGAGCCTGTTAGAACTGTTCAAGAGATCTTTGTTGTCAATGAATGAAGAAAAATGTCTGACAGTTGTTTTGGAGACTGTATTAGAGTGGGCAAAAGGTGCGCTGGACATTTGATAAAGTTATCTAAGCACCAGGACAAAAAAATTCATGTGCTGAGTTCTGAGCAGAAATTATCATCAAAACCAACTCTTGATATTTTTTTTTCTTTTTTTTTTTTTTTTTTTCTTCAGGGTACGTGATAGGCTGGGGGTTCTTGATACCTATACAGAGAAAGACAAGGAACACTATTATTGTAAACATGGCTCTTAGCAACTTTTACAACAATCTTAAAAATAAGTAATCATGATTTATGAAAAATTCATGGCTGACAGAAAGACTCTTGCTAGGATGGATTAAATAAATACTGCTGTCATGTTTAGATGGTTCTTGACAGTTTTTCCTTTTTTCTCTTACTGGTTCCATTTTCTTAAGGAAAATGAGAAAAATATTTAAAACTTTACAGTCTATATTATGTGCCATTCTTAGCATTGCTTTATAACCATGAAAATGCTTCTAAGAATATCAGAC